>LPNX010841770.1:710656-781439 GCA_001517045.1 Pseudotsuga menziesii
AATGAAAACAAACATTTATATCAGTCTATAATATTTGTTGATTTATTCCTTTTATCTTTTCATGTTGATGCTTGTTTTCCCATATTAATTTTCAACCCTAAGGCAATCCCATTGTACAAAGAACCAAAAAAGACTATTCTGCACAAATTAAAAGGCTCTTAAATTAACTGTATCATGCCTTCCTCAATGATTTGATGAATCCTTTGAAATTGTCTTCTAAATATAGTGAGACAATGCTCAAAACACTTACCTAAAGAGATTGTTTCCTTTCTCTTTATCATTAATTTCTATGATATGTGTTTCAAGTTATGTTAATTTTGTTCATCCTGTGCTATTCTCTTGTCAATTTCCTAATAGGGTGGCATTAAATGGATTGCATTCTACTTTGATCAATCCGACAAATTCTGTTTCTCCAACCAACCATATTAAACTTGAATGGATTTTGTACCTTTCCTCTCTTTCCGATTGGAGAAAAATTATCAAATGGTTTCATTCACCTCCAACTTTGACCCAAGTTATTATCCTTTTTTGATCACTCATCAAGGAGGCATAGATTAACCTAATGTTGTCAACAAGAACACCATCATCGTATTTATAATTAGATTCTATTCTCTATGTTTCAAGTGACACTAGTGATTCTTGATATTTTATTCTTCTCTTATAATTTGTGTAAGATATTGTTTTCGTTTTCACAAACTTGAGGTTTGAAACAAATTATAGTCTTATAGACTCTTTGAGAGAGGAATCAATTGGTTTGTGTTGAGATTATTAAGCATATACAGAAGGCTTCAAGAAGAGAAGCTCGAATTTGTCCTTCTCTACTCCATCATCAAATAGGTTTAGGTTAGCTTCTTCAACACCACATATAGGTTTACTATAATTGTTTGGGGATAAATTAAACCTTTTTAATCTTCAACAGTTTCTACCAACATAACATTCTATTATATGTACTAGGAACTTCAGTCAAATCAAGAGAAATATTCTACAAACATATGAAGAACTGTTTGATTTTGTAAAGAAAGGGGATGGAAAAAGGGCAAGGAAACATCAGAGATCACTCACACCAGGGAATAATTCTAAACCTAACCAACTGTCTAAACCACAAAGGTCATCTTCTCATGTTTAATGTAAGAGGGGCAAAAAAAAATTAGACATAGTGACAATTGACATAAAATGTTCAAATAACAAATGGAGGACATCAAAATACCTAGTACTTGCTTCAATACCCAAAGAATAAACCATAAGATTCATGATTTTCCATTAATGACCAAGTATTACCTAACCCAATTTCTAGTGAACTAAGCACCTCACGGTCGAATTAGGATATTGGGCCAAGTTTATCGCACAATCCATCTATCATTTGAGGTACATACAAAATGTGTATGCCCAAGGATTTCTATATCATGAATTTGAAGAATCGAAGTTACATAAATTGCATCAAAAAAATTTCAAAGGTCGAGGGGAAGAACCCTAAATTAAATGGTGGAAAAATCAAAATGGCCTTTTTGTTGGATTAACATCTTCAACAAAATTTAGGAGTACAACCATCAATCCGACCTACCTTTTTTTCACTATTGAAACAAGGTTTCCATTCTTTGTGACAGTGTTGAAGGTGGATTTTATTGTTGTTGACAGTATCTTGAGATACATCAATGATCTGACCTATCTGAGGTATATTTTTGAAGGATTGACTTGATTAGGGTAGCCTCCAATTGTTGCTCATCACCTTATATGCAATTTCATCATTATATGCAGCTCCAATTTTCCTAAATGTGCACAATAGTCCCTTTTTTATGCCTAGGGTTCCCTCTCCACGGTTGCAACAAACCCAGGACTGATGTTATTTATGCTGAGATTGCACCCAAAATTAATTTCTTTGTCATTTGTTGAGAATTAATTTGAGGTAGCGACTTAGGGAAGAGGGTAGATGGATTGTCCAGACACACCTAAAATGCTTAATCATTTCCTAGGATTAAATTTGCTCAAGGTGAAGTTTTACTTATGTCTTACGATTTTTATCACTATCTAGAATTATCATTAACATGTTGTTATCCATTTAAAAGTGTGCAACATTATCTCTGAAAAGGTCCAAGCATCCACTCTAAAGGATCTACAAGAACTAACATAACTAAAGTGATGGATGTATGTAGACAACTGCAAACATTATATCTCTACTCATTCTATTTCCTACAAAGTGTTGTATCTTGCTTAGTTCTCCTCTCTATTTATCATTTAGGTTCAACTTAACGGTGAAATCAACAAGTCCAGGAAAATATTCTAGTATATCTCCTTTATAGTAATGGACAAATAATGATGTTAGTTCTTGGAGATCCTATAGAGTGGATGTTTTAACCTCTTCAGTGCTACTCTGTAGTGCATAACCCATCATTTTAGAGAATATTCTAATGGTTTTGTTGGATAGCTTGGGGTATCCTATTCAATTTCATAATGATATATGGGAGGAATGCATTCTGAAATTCCATGGGAAATATGAATATGCTAGGTTTCATGTTGAATTACATATTGAATCTCTTCCAAGGTTGAATGTGGCCCTGATGATATTAAGATGAATATGTTCAATATATATCTCAACTTGCAAAATCGTGACGTAAGAAATTTGTATATATGGATTCCTAGTAAGGGTGTATACTCAATTGTAAATATTCTCATGTTGTTATACAAGATATGGAATCCTATTCTTGATGAGGAATCTATTGAGGATCCACTTTACCCTCCACAAAATCAAGCCCTTAAAAAATCCATGAAGATTCCTTTGAAGAAGGCCCTATTTATGAAAGAACCCATTCTCCTATTATATTACCTCATCCTAAGAATTTGAATTAGATGGTCCATATTGTTGAGATTTTGATGAGGAATATTCTGTAGGCAAACCCTTGTTTGATGATGAGATGGAAAATGTATGAATTTATCCATTTCATGAAGAGTTGGATGTTATATTTGAAATAAATAATCATATTTTTGGGGACCCCATATATGATTCATATAGTGAAGCATCTAATGAGGAACCTAAATATTTGGAACCTGTAGAGAAACCAAGCATGCACTATATAGGCTCTCCAAGAACTAACATCATTATATCTCTACTCATTATAGGCACTCTGTTGTAGCTTGCTTAGTGCTCCTCTTTGTTTATCATTTAGGTTCAACTTAACAGCGAAATCAACAAGTCCAGGAAAACCTTCTAGTACATCTCCTTTATAGTAATGGACAAATAATGATGTTAGTTCCTTGGAGATCCTGTAGAGTGGATTTTTTAACCTCTCTAGTGCTACTTTGTAGTGGATAACCCAGAACTTCAGAGAAGATTCTAATGGTTTTCTTGGACATATTGGGGTATCCTAATCAATTTCATAATGATAGATGGGAGGAATGCATTCCGAAATTCCATGGGCAATAGGAATCTGCTAGGTTTCATGTTGAATTACATATTGAATCTCTTCCATGGTTGAATGTGGCCCTGATTATATTAAGATGAATATGTTCAATATATATCTTAACTTGTAAAAACGTGACATAAGAAATTGGTATATATGGATTCCTAGTAAGGGTGTATTGTAAATATTCTCAAGTTGTTGTACAAGATATGGGGTCCTATTCTTGATGAGGAATCTGTTGAGGATCTAGTTTACCCTCCACAAAATCAATCTTTTGAAAAAATCCATGAATATTCCTTTGAAGAAGGCCCTATTTATGAAAGAACGCATTCTCCTATTATATTACCTCATCCTAAGAATTTGAATTATATGGTCCATATTGTTGAGATTCTGATGAGGAATATTTTGTAGGCAAACCCTTGTTTGATGACGAGATGGAAAATGCATGCATTTATCCATTTCATGAAGAGTTGGATGTTATATTTGAAATCAATAATCATAGTTTTGGGGATCCCATATATGATTCATATAGTGAAGCATCTAATGAGGAACCTATAAAGAAACCAAGGATCCACTCTACAGGATCTCCAAGAACTAACATCATTATATCTCTACTCATTCAATTTCCTACAAAGTGTTGTAGCTTGTTTAGTGCTCCTCTTTGTTTATCATTTAGGCTCAAATTAACAGTGAAATAAAAAAGTCTAGACAAATCTTCTAGTACATCTCCTTTATAGTAATGGACAAATAATGATGTTAGTTCTTTGGAGATCCTGTAGAGTGGATGTAAATGTTGGCTCAAACTCATACACGACTTTACATTAGTGTCCAACAAAGGTGGCCTATTATAGTCCAAGAATTGGCATATTCAATGCTTAGAGAGGGGAAGGTCTAACCCAAAGGATTACATGACACTAAATTATATATGACTCTAATGCAACATGGACATCATGACCAACGTTTGCTCCACCATATAGGGTTCCTTTATTTACTTATGCAAGTCCCCATTCATTTAAGTGCAACTCATTCTCATACCACCATGAACAAATGAGCCCTTATAATTATTAGTACCTTATACTAAAAAATGTGACACAACTATACTAAATAAGAATTCATTTATTAACATAGTTGTGGAATAAAAAAACAACACATAGTTTGCATATAAAAGGAACAACCCAAATATTTGGAATGGGGGTCTCATTCCATTAATATTTGTCAAAATTCAATACATCCTCAGAACATAAATATAAAAATTCTAGTATAGATCATACTACAAGAATGACTATCCACTATTATCCCAAAATCCTTACAATTCAAGCAACTGCAACACCCTTCTACTGTTTAACCATATTATACTACCTTTCAACCATAACAAAATCATTAATAATAGTACCAAAAACCCTTTTCCAGGCCTAAACCTTTACAAAATATATCCTCTCTTAAGGGTGGGGAGTTCCAATAAAAACCCTATATATCCAATGTATTTCTTCATTGTTTGGCTTGATGGGCTACCTGTTATCTCCTCTCCTTCTCTAACCAAATGTATTCCATCTCTCACCACCTCATCCAAACAAATGTTATTCTAAAAATTAAAAATTAAGGACCTAATAAGACCAAACAAAACTTGTTGGCTTTCCCTCATGTTGGTAATCTGCGTGTTTCCCCTATCCAGTGGAAAACCCCCCTGTTGTATATGCTATCCATTTGATTCGATTCATAGATCGGATACATATAGAAATGGATGTTCTATATGACACGAAGAAAAATAAAATCATCAATAAACCAAGTTAGATCAATTTTGGAAATAGAGTGGTTAATCGAGTTCATTCAAACATTGACAAACCCTTTATAATCATATAGGGGTGGGGGATTCATCTCATTCAAGTCAAGTTTCTAATTGTTGTAACAAAATATTGGCGCGCAATAAAGAGTGGGAACTATTTATGAAGGTAAACCATGACTGCTCTATTCAGGTCAAGTATTCACATATAACTGCTCCCTATCCCTTGCAGTTCTGATGATGAGTGGGCTACGGTGAGCCAAGAGATAATGTTTCCCCTAACTCTCATCTATCCTAATGTAATTTGGAAATCTAGGGCATCTAAAACTTCAGTTTAGAATTGATGTGGTTGTAGATGTTTTCCCACAAATACACAGTAAACATCACATCATTCCCAAAAAAACTAAAACCTTGAACCGGTTGCATGCCCAAAAAAATGAGGTGATGCTTACCCGTTGAGCCATGACCTCAAAACGTGAACCGTGAGCTCCAAATGGGAACCTTGATCTCGAAATAGAAAGCATGAGCTCCAATTCTCAACCGTGAGCTCCAATTATGAATCCCGAGCTCCAATTCTGAACCCTGGGCTCCAATTCTCAACCCTGAGCTGCCGCGAAATGACACACAAGAGCTAGTCCAAAATTCATCAAACTGTCCAAATTGCATAGAACTGTCCAAAACAAGTCACGACAATGTCGAAAACGACTATTTTTTTATTATATATTATTTTATATTATATGTATTTTATTTTTACTATATTTTTTTTATTATATAGTATTTTATCATCATCATCCATATATAGGTAGTGATATGAACTTTTCACCAACAGTAAGAATAAGTAAAACTTACTGTACTTCAAAGATAATTTTTTTGTAATCCACCAACATTAAGAATAAGTAAAACTTAGTTTACTTCAAATATTCATTTTCGAAAAAAATTGCATAATGCTGGAAAACCTTTCAATAAAAAGGTGATGAGAAGGAAATTGCTGGATATAGCCAATAAAATGAAAGGAATTTTTTGTATACTTGAAATACTTCTTATATCTAATAGATTCATCGACTTCTAGAACTATGGGTCCCAAATATATGTTCAATAGAGAGATGCAAACCTAAGAAGAAGAAAAACATCCTAACTTGAATAATGAATCTTCACATTAATGAGGGAAGAACCATCTACATAACGACACATCCCTATCTTGGATAAATTAAAATATAGGTTTGAATGATGATTGAAAAGTTGAGCATGTGAGTAGAGCTAGTGACAACTAGGATAGAACCTAGCTATGCAAAAAGTTTGAGTTCAATGCTTGCCATTATAATATTATAAAATCATATATTAAAAACTATTATAATTATTATAAGTCATATTATTACTCTATTATTCTGATCTTCTCTTGCAACAAAAATATTCCTATTTTTGATGGTTTGTGAAAACACATAAAGTTGGGGATATTCAAAAATATCAATCAAATAAAGTGAAACAATTACCTAACTCATGTCCCTTAGCTTTGATGATCATGAAGATGATGATGATGTTGACGACGACGATCATGATGATTATGATGATGATGACGATGATGATGATGACGATGATGATGAAGATGATGATGATGATGGTGATGATGATGTTGATGATGATGATGATGATTATAATCATCAGGAAGATGACGATGATGAAGACGAGGATGATGATGATCATGATTATGATGATGATGTTGATGATGATGACGATGGTGATGATGACGATGATGATGAAGATGATGATGATGGTGATGATGATGTTGATGATGATAATGATGATTATCATCACCATGAGGATGACAATGATGATGATGTGTGATGATGATGTTGATGATTATGATGATTATGATGCTACTAATGATGATGATGGTGATGATGATGATGATGATGGTTATGATGTTGATGAAAACGATGACAATGATGATGATGATGATGTTGATGACGATGACGATGATGATTATCATCATTATGAGGATGATGATGATGATGATAACAATGATGATGATGGTGATGACGATGATGATGATGCTTATGATGTTGATGAAAATGATGACAATGATGATGATGATGATGATTATGATGATGATGATGATGATGATGATGATGATGATGATGCTGATAATGCTAATGACGATGATTATTATCATCATCACGCGGATGACGATGATGATGATGATGACGATGACGATGATGATCATGGGGATAATGATGATGCCTCATGAAGATGATGATGATGACGATGCTGATGTTGATGATTATTATCATCATCATGAGGATGACGACGACGACGACGATGATGATGATGACGATGATCATGGGGATAATGATGATGATGAAGATGATGATTCTGTTGACAATGATGATGATGATGATGATGATAACTTTCTTGATGATGATGAGGATGATGTTCATGATAATGATGATGATGATGATGATGATTACGATCTTGATGATGATGATGATGATTATAATGATGATGACGATGATAATGATGATGATGATGATGGTGTTGTTGTTGATGATGATGACCATACCCTTATGATGATGACAATGAAGATGATGATGATGATGATGATGATGAAGATGATGATGTGTGATGGTGACAACGATGATGTTCCTAGACGATGATGCCGATGAAGACGACGACGACGACGACGACGACGATGATGATTATGATGTTGATGACGATGATGACAATGATGATGATGATGACGATGAACATGAGGATAACAATGATGATGATGATGATGATGATGAACATGATGACGATGGTGATGATTATCATCATCATGAGGATGGCGATGATGATGACGACGATGATGATGAAGATGATGATGATGACGATCATGATGATGATGCTAATGATGATGATGATGATGATAGTGACGATGATGATCAACATGATGATGATGATGAAGATGATGGTGATGATGTTAGTTGTAACTCTTTTTTAAAAAAAAGATAAAATAATAGGTCTATGATGATGACGATGATGATGATGATGAAGATGATGATGATGGTGATGATGATGATAATAAGATGACGACGACGGTGATGATGATGACAACGATGAATATGATGATGATGGTGGTGATGATGATGATGATGATGATGATGGTGATGATGAAGATGATGATGATGAAGATGATGACAATTATGATGATGATGATGATGATGATGATGTGTGATGATAACGACGATCATGATGAAGATGACAATGTGTGATGATGACGACGACGATGATGAAGATGACGATGATGATCATGATGAAGATGATGATGATGAAGATGATGATCAACATGATGATGATGGTGATGGTGATGATGTTAGTAACTCTTTTAAAAAAAATAAGATAAAAGAATAGGTCTAATTATATATTTAACTTTCAATATATGTCATCGTCTTCTTCATCCATGCCATCATCTTCTTCATCCAAGTTATCATCTGTATCATCAGATCTAGAGTCAACATTGTAAGTTTTGGCCATATCATCATCATCATTTACACTCATAATGTCATCGTTAGTATAATATTCATTGGCATTGTCTGCTACATCATCTGATTTAACTATTTCTTGGACATCTTCTGCTGGATCATCATCATCACCTAACTCATGTTGATCATGATCTTTGTCATCATCTTATTCTTCCAAAGAAACCTCTTCATTAGCATAATATAGGTTATACTTTACCGGTCTTCCCATTGGATCTTGTCTCACAACAAATGACCATCCCGCTTTACCTGGAACCTCCGAGTAAAACACCTGTTCACATTGGTTTGGAAGAACATAGGGCTCTGTTCCTAGCTCAAACAACCTTTTATTTACCATGGTAAATCCATTCTCATGTTCAATAATAGTTTTGTCGGGATCACATTGATTCAATCGTAACCTATACCATTTGACAACGAATAGAACTACCTTAAAGGATTTAAAGTCACACTGTATAATATCTTCCAAATACCCATATTATCAATTTTCTGAGACTTCTGGATGTCTGTCACTTCTAGATGAAATATTGGTCACCTCAAAGACAATATATATCCCACAATCTAATTTTTTCTTTGTTTCATCCAATTTTTTGATCCGATATCTACCACCATCGTAGACTGTAGCCTTATGGTGTTTTACCTGCAATAAGCAATACACGAAAAGATTAAACAATGATTCAGTAGTTATGCAGAAATACATGGAAAAGAACAACATGTACGTCCAAATGTAATTTGCAAAATAAAATATTTAGAGGGATTGAATAATACGCTTTCCATTTTATATTTTAAACCATATGCCAAATCAATTTCCCTTTCTGTTATATTTCTATATCCATTGCGATGTGTTGCTTTTACCAATGAAGCCACACCTTCCCATGATATTCCATGACCTGATTTTTCGCATCGTTCAATCCATACCTTCATCCAGTAAAGATTGTTTGCGATGTATAAATGAATTGCATCCCATTCTCGACCAACTATTTGATGACAATAACTATTAAAATGAAATATAGGTGTAAATCTCCTGAACAAAGTATATTCTCTTAATTGATGCAATAACTAGAAAATAAAATTAAAATATGAACGATATAATAAACATCCACTATCTAATAATTACCTTTCACCCTCATCAATATACCCTTCCCCTTTAGTTGCTCCCCTTCAAATTTTCTATTGGAGTCTAGATCACAAATGCGATGCAAATTGAGCTTTGATGCTAAAATAGGAAGATATTAACTAACATACAACATGCTTTGGTATACCATATGTCCTTCCATCATAGAACCCTCATCATGTGCTTGTTGTCTCACTAAACCCTTCATAAATTTCAAGTGCCTCTCAAACATCCACATGGACCTTGAGTGCACAGGTCCACACAACTCAATCTCCTCAACTTGGTGTATGAGGTAGTGTTCCTGTGCATTGAAAAATGTTGAAGGTAGATGCTTCTACATTTCACACATGAGATGATGAATTTCTCTCCTCTCATACTTTATATCTTATTTATGGATTTATTTAGATTTCAACCATCTACAAGTGACGCAAACCAATAACGATATTTAACAAAACAAAAAAAAAATTACATATGATGAAATAGTGCACAAAAAAAAATATAAATTATACAAAGAATTAAAGAAACACTAAGCACATCCAACTAATCGCTATTTACCGCATGTATTTACCAAGATTATATATAACTTGTTTGGCATTGTTGTTGAAGTTGTCCAGGAGAGAGAAAGGTAGAACATACTGTATCAATATACAAACCATGCCATTTATTAAACAAAGAGTATAGAAACAAGAAAAAAAATATACGCAATAAAATGAAAAAAAAATATATGGACATAAAAATAATAATTACCTTGATGAAGACATGCCAATCATGTGTTTTGACCTCCATAAAATCACCTTTTTTGTTATGATATTCTTCAAGTTTGCACAAAATCCAGTGGTAAATTTAATTTTCCGCATTACTTATTTGACAACATTGCTTTGTTGCTCCGTAAACATCCATGGAATTGAGTTTATATTAACTTGGTCTCCTTTGCTATGAAATTGGATGACATATTTCATTGAATGGTTGTTTTCTTGAATGTATTTGCAGGCTTTCACAGCTTTATCTTTCTCGCTCCTTAGTTCCAGTAGTATCCATAATGTTTGAGTAACATTCCTTCCAATATGCATTGTATCAAACAAATGAGCAATTTGTAGGTGCTCATAGTAGGGGAACCTACTGAATTGAATAGGATAACTTTTCATTCCTCGTGGAAGCCCATTAATGCCTTCATGATCATTATGGAAATCATGAATATTAGTTTATAAATAAATTACATCATAAATCAAATATGGCCACTACAGTAAACAACTCACAATAAAAATTAAAATACATAACAATTCATATACGATGATCCATACATACCATGTTGACGATTTCTATTGTATTGCATCTTCCAAAGGTGAGGTGTCATTACCCGTGGTTTTAATGCAGTCTCCTGCTTCCCATTGAAAATATTTTTTTCGGTTGTTCTATACCTGTGATTCTTAGAGAGGAAATTCCTATACTCATCAAACACCTTCTTTCTTAATCTTTTTGAGCGACGAGATTTTATATTAGGACCACAAACTGGACATGCAAATTTACCCTTTGTCTAAAGGCCTACAATATTTAGATATGGAATATCTATGTCAATTATAATCATATATAAACTATTCTAACTACTCCATATAATTAAATGCAATTAAAGTGGAAATTAAAATAACAAACCACAAAATGAAGTTAACCCAAGGGCATCGTGTATTGTCCATACAACCATTGCATGGAATCTAAATTTCCTTTGTCTTATTGGTACAGATATGCCATACATAGTGATTCCATTCCATAACTTCAGTAGCTCATCTATAAGAGGTTCGATATATACATTCATATCTTTGACTTGGAACTTACCTGATTGATTTGAAGTACATATAAAATATATCATTATGAGAACCATTAAGATATATAAACCATGCAAAAGAGTAAAATAAAAGATATATATATATCTATATATATATGAAATTAGGAAACATAATATGACAAATGAGATGCCACAACTACATTATAAATAAAATAGTTGTAGACACAAAAAACTGGAATAATCATCGACAACATTTTGTGCTCCCTCTTTATTGACAACCATGGAGGAATGTTATTGTTGATAACAAAAATAGGCCACATCATGTAAATGGATTTCATCTATGAAAATGGATTAACACCATTTGCTATCAAATATATCCTAAGATTACGATGTTCTTCTTTAATGTGAGGCCACTTTTCCTCCATAATGCATTCCAATCTCTTTCATGATGGAATATAAATCTCGATATGTACGAGGTAAAATATTTGATAGTGGTAACAAAAATTAAGCTATCCAGCTATAGGAAATATATATATATATATATATATAGTAAATGTAATAAATAAATAATATTAACGAAACACGCTTCATCCATACAATGATCAATAATGAGTTAACAATACAATTATTAGAGGAATACAGATAAAATTTATCATGATCCTATATATCTGATGGATTATTTTAGATACCTTAGCATCCGTGTGATTGCAATTTTTGAAATATCATTCATAACCTTCAAGTTCATTATCAACAATACAACAGAGAGAAGATTTATTTTGGAGCCTTCATAAAGGGGTTCATATGCCTTCTCGAGAAGAGGTATATCGTGAACATCATCAAAGTCATCATCATTTTCATTATCATCATCATCGTCATCACCATCATCCATTCTAACATTAAATGAATCACGGATCAATGTATTTGTACCATCATCTTCAATTACGTTATTAGTATGATCATCTTATTCAATATGATCATTCACTTGTTCTCCATTAAACATAGACGCTCCATGATCCTGATCCTGAACTTGTTCTCAAAGCACTTCCTCTGGACGATATGTTGTAGGGTGTATTTCCTTTATAAGTACATGGAAACATCAATATATATGCATTAATATATGAAATATTAAAATAATACATACATTTACCAAAACAAAGAATATAAAAAACTTTATAATGCTAAACCTACAAATGGACGATATTCATTCCCCCCATTAGCGTGTCCATGTTCCCTACAATTTTTTCTAGCTGTTGAGATCAATATTATTCTCCTCTTAAATCCCCTGGATTGAGTACATAGACAACAACATTTGGCATCGCCCCTTCGTTTCGTTGCATCCCATAGTATAGCAAGCAATTGTCGGTTGTTTTCGTTTGGATCGGGAATATTTCTATTTGACATTTTGTCACAAACTTCATGAATGAATACTATCGACAATATTAAAAAATCAATTTCAATGCATCACAATTTTCTCAAACAGAGGTTTGTCGAAGATAAAAAAAATCTCAACAAACTATCTATCGAAGAAAAACAAAATTCCCACAACCGCTCATTGAAGAATAAAACAATTCCTGAAACCGTCCGTCAAGGAATACATAATTTTCACATATATTCCATCGCTTATACAACAAACATGTCGAAATGTTTAAAAATGTTTAAATTTATAATGGCAACTCGTCGGATATCTGACTCACTTAACATAGTTACTGTTGGAAATATGGGACCAACAACTTGAAATATGACATTATTTTCTTTCAAAAAAACCTACGAACTAGCATCGAAAATCCGACACATATCCGTTGAAAAACCTACACACAAATGTCGTACATCCGACACATAGCCGTCGAAAAACCTATGCCCTAGTGTCAGCAATTCGACACTCGATCCATTGAAAAAATGACGCCCGAGTGTCGGAAATTCGACAATGCTAAAATAATTCATCATTGCTGTAATTTTCAATCATTGTTGTTAGACACGTCCGTACTATACGTCAGATGACATCGGATTTTGTCATTGGATTTCGAGTTCAAATCCTGTTGTGTTAGATATAGAGAAATCAAAATCCTCTTTATTTTCTAAAACAATCACCAGTAAACTATGCACATAATTTAAAATAGAAGAATCACTTGAGAAATTTTTGCATAGAATGGAAGGATATTTTTTCTTCAATACCAGATATTCAAATATTTTCTTCTGGATCGGCCATATGAGAAGATGAGATATCAGAGATCTCATAAAATTCTAGAGCATCATGAGAAGGAGTCACTCCAAGGAGACTTTCTTCAATTCAAAATTGATTGTGTGGAAGACTCTGCTTCTTCTTCATATTGAACAACTTCATCAGAGAGAGTAGAGGCTGATACTCTTGAATAAATAACTCTTGTGGTTCTAGGTGTGCTCTCCAAATTTCTTTAATGATCCTCATTTTTCTTCCCAAAGGTTCTATCCAATTCTGTCGAGAGATCCTTTGGGTATTTAGTAGAATCAATACAGTAGTGAAACCTTGTAGAAAAGGACAAACATATTCTTCCAAAAGCTCTATCACTGTCATTTATCCATTTATTCTCATATTCATAAGACTCTTTACCAAGTCCAATAGATACCTCATAGAGACCTTGTCTCTTTAGAGATGCAATCATCTTCAACTTGCATTCTAAATATCTTGTGGATGGAGTAAGAAGAGGAACTGATAATCTTGAATCCATATGAATTTGTACCTACAAAATATCACTATAAAACCAAAAATAAATCACATCAAGACTTCCCTCTTAACATGTACACTTTCTTAGGGTTCGTCATTCCCACACCGCCACTTTGAATGAATTCAGAGGAAGCAAGGAACTCTTTGCGAGACTTATGTGGAAACCCAGTTGCTTCTGGTGTACAATGGAGAGTAGACAAACTTGAAGCTTTCCTGAGGAGGATTTGATACCATGTTATAATTAATATGCCATTTTTCTTCAAGAAATGAGTTCTATTATATTCTTAATTGATTACAGTGAAAAGGAAGGAATAATACCCACTGAACAAAATAAATCTCATAGGAAACATACAATAATTGCTCAGTATAGTTATAGTATAAACTTCATTAATACTAGAAGTAAACAACAATGTTACATAAGGGAAAATTCGAATAATGAGAGATGAATTTGAATCTACCAACTCAAGACTGACTCCATGGATAAATAGAAGTTTATAAATCACTATCAGATTTCAATAGGCTAACTCCAGATGTTTAATCCAATCTCTCAATCAGTTATAATCAATAAAACCATTCTAACTGCAGTGGTAGGTGAGAAGTAGGTGAGAACTGGCACCTTCCCACATGCAGCCATGCATAAATGGTGCCAACTAAAATGAAGGATATCTAACTAAATCGAACTGAAGCATACCTAAGCTTAACTAGTCACCAACTGCCAACAACTGAAGGATGTTGGTGACGACACTTCCAATGGCTCCTAAAATGTAGGAATTGGTCTAGGAGGAACCTAAACCCATGAAGGTGTAGTTAGTTCTAGTTAGCCTCTATCGGTGTTCTCCACATAATAGTGACTAGTACATGTGTCCTCATTAAGCTAAATGGACCCAATGGTACTAGTGGACCCAATAATAACTAAATGACTCCTAAGTTAGGAAAATATAATCTACTAGATAGTTTGGACAAGGGAGGATTATAAATCCTAACAAAAATAACATTTATTATATTGACACTTGATTACTTTTGAACCAACTTACATTTGTAGGTTTATATTGAATCTTTCAATGAATCTTACAATACCAAACTCATATCTTGAAGGAGGAACATATTCAATACATATTGGAATATCTTTTGAAGTTACAATACTTTAACACTCCCTCTTAACTAGGAAGGGATTCAACAACAATAACAACTGCTACCACAACTGTATAATTGACTGGCAACTTGTCTCTATATGTCATAGGAAGTTTTGGAACATCATCATACATATTAATCATTGATCTAGGTTGGATCATCTTCTACAATCTCAATATGTGAATATTGAATCATCTTTTGTATGTACTCCAGCATCTTCTATCATCTTCTAGATCATATTCTGTAGCATTATTATGTGGATATTGAATAATCATCTATCACATCAGTATACGAATACTGAATCATCTTCTGTATAATCTTCTACAACATCAATATGTGGATACTGAGTCATCTTCTGTCATACTAGAATATGAATGCTAAATCAAATTTTTCCAATATCAATATGTGAATACTGATACATCATCTAAAACCTCAACATCTGCAACATCAATATATAGATTATGAAACATCAACAGTAATCTCATTAGCATGTTAGTGTTGAAATCAAAATAATATATAATGCTAGATCATCATTTTCATTATCAACATAGAGATGTTGGAGCATCATCATCACTATCAGTATATAAATAATGAAACAAGCTCGTCAACAATAATCAGTGTAACAACACTGAAAATATCTCAAAAATAAACTCAATCATAATCATCAATATAGAAATACTGAAACTATCGTCTCAACAATCATCAATATAACAATACTGAAGAAAACATCTCAGCAATCGTCAGTATAACAATACTAAAGCAAACATCTCAACAATTGTTAGTTAACAATACTAAATCAATGATCTCAATAATCAGAAATATAGCAATATTGAAGATACATCTTTCCCTCTAACCATCTCGGAGCAACATCACAGTGAGTTCTATGGTAGATCCATCTGAGAATTTTTTCTAACTTACTAACCCTTTTGAGCCAACAAGCCTAGTTAGATAGATGGATCTCCATGGGGAAAAAACAAACCTTCTCTGGATTACTAACCCTTTTGGGCCAACCAAGCTTAGATAGACATAGTAATCTCCTTAGGATAAACGGGCCTCATCTAACTTACTAACCCTTTCGAGACAAACAAGCCTAGCCAGACTTACCCTTTTCTAGACTGAGCTACTCACCACTGCATCCATATTCCATCTACTATCACTCCCTCTTTCAAGGGAGGTCCTTTTGGACTACACCAATATTGTCTTGAAAGCATTCAAAATTTACATGAGTCAGAGGCTTAGTTAACACATATGCCACTTATTCCTATGTACGAACATACTTGATCTTTACAACTTCTTTATGAACCATATCCTGGATGAAATGATATCTAAATTAAATATGCTCATCCTTATCATGAAACAAAGGATTTTTTGTCATCTTCATACAACTTTGGTTATCACAAAGGATATCAGTAACATCTATCTCTGCATCAAATAGTCCTTCCAACATCTTTCAAAGCCATACTGCTTTTCTACATGATGAACATGCTGCAATGTATTCAGTATCTTTCCTACTAAGTGCAATACTGGTCTTCTTTCTACTGAATCAAGAGATTACACTTGATCCCAGACTAAAGCAACACCCTGAGGTGCTTTTTCTATCTTTGGTACTTCCTCCCCAATCTAAATATGTATATCCATGGAATTTGATCTCGCCACTAGATGCATATCTAAGCCCATAATCTAAAGTTCCCTTTAGATACCTCATTACAAGTTTTTCTCCAATAAGGTGAATGTGTTTAAGATTCACCATATGTTGACTGAGAGTGTTTACAACAAAACATATATTTGGCCTTGTATTAGTTAAGTACATCAGAGAATCAATAATCTATCTGTATAAGGTAGCATCAACTACTTCTGAAGCATCATCATTTCATAGCTTCAAACTTACTTTCATTGGGGTAGTCATAGCCTTGCAATCTATAATTCCAATTCTTTTTGGATTTCTATTGCATATTTTTATTGGTTTAGGAAAATATTGTCTGGATACTACCATACCTAAAGACCTAGAAAGTAATGCATCATTCCAAGTTCTTTCATCTCAAACTCTGCAGCAAGCCTCTTCGTACATTCAATGATGGGTTGATCTTCTCCTTTCAGGAACAAATCATGTACATATAGTAATAATATCATAATTCCATCATTCTTAATCTTATAGTAAATATTGGAGTCTTCTTTACTTTTGGTAATGCCTTAGCTCATTATAAACCCATCGATCCTTCCATACCATGCTCTGGGTGATTTCTTTAACCCACTCAATGCATTATTTAGTCTACATACATGATCTTTCTGATAATTAGTCTCAAACCTTTCCTTTTGCGATTAGTCTCCATTACCTGACCTTAATATATTTATTTTATTTTTCAAAGATGTTTTCTACTAGGTCCTTAAATTCCTTAAACCTTTCAAACACTTCATCCTTGTTTTTCAATAAGTATATCCAAGTCCTGCAGGAATAGTCATCAATAAAAGAATCATAGTAAACATACCTGCTTAATGAAGTGGTTTGTATTGGCTTGCATATGTCTGAATGGATAATTTATAAGATCCCTTTTTCTTTATTGTCACTATTTGGATAAGGATTCTTAGTATTCTTTCCTTGTGCACATCCTTTGCACACTTCTTCATGTTCTATCTGAATTTCTGGTAGACTAGTCACAACCATTCTTACAATTGGTAGAGCTTTGTAGTGAATATGAGAAAACCTTCTATTCCATAGCTCACATGGGTTTATGGTACTAGTTTATAGTGATCAATCTGTATTTCCCTTTAATTTGTAGAGTCCTCCTTCTTCAACTCCAATTTATACTACATCATCTATGGTTTTACCTTTTGTCCACATGATAAATTTTCCATCTATAGAAGAAAATCTGAAGCCTTTCTTGTCTAAGGCTGAAATAGAAAGAAGATTCATGTTTAGTCTTGGGATATACAAGACATATTTCATCTTCATGGAATTTCTAGATTCCAACTTATATTATGCTTCTCCTATTCCTTTGATGGGGTATTGGGAATCATCTCCAAGAATTACTTTGTGTAGAGATTACTTTTGTACAAGGCATGAGAGTGATTCCTTGTATCCTGTCATGTGATTGGAGGAACCACTATATACTATCTAGTTGTAACTTCCTAGTGAGACTGATCCTGTTAGAGCATAGATCAATACATACTCTTCACTGGAGTCTTCATCCTTCTTTTCTTCTTCTTCAACTTTTTGATCACTATATTCAGTAGCATGGGCTTGGAATCTCATCTTTTTTACTCTTTCGTCTTTCATGGGATAGTTGATGGAAATGTGTCCCAACTTGTGGAAAGTGAAGCATTCAAAATTTGAGAATTCTTTCTTGGGCCTCTTACACCCTTGACTCTTATGAGGATGGTCATGACTCTTCCTTTTTCCTTTGGTATGAGATGTCAAGGCTTGAATCTCATTATCATTTATCTTTTCTTCCCTAGATGCTATCATTTCTTCTTCTTGAACACATTCTTCCCATAACTTTCAGAATTTGGATATTTTCCTTCTTGAACAAATTCATCGGATAAAGGCTTCCCAATCTCTTGGAATACCATTTAAGGTTGTCATCACAACTTATTCTTCTTCAACCATATTACCAATGCCTTTTAACGGGTCCTTGATTTGATCTACTCTTGTAAAGTAAGACTGCATGGTATCTAACTTTTGAGATTTTACACTATTGAGTTAATTCTTCAGGTTCATCTTCCTATTAATGTTTCTTCCTTCAAATAAACCAGATATAGCATCAAACATTTATTTTGGAGTCTCACTTGAGGACACTTAAGGAATCAAGTTATCTTTAATGGAGTCAGCTATGATCCTTTTAGATATGATAATATCCTTCTTATACTTGGTCTTCGCTTCATCTTCTTCTGGTTCTTTCACTTCCTCCTTTACAAATCCATCTAGATCATTCTCTTGTAGGATAAGCATGATCATATACTTCCATGCTTTGAATTTTTCAGCACCTTCGAAATTTTCATCTAGCTTGGTATTCTTTTTCATATTTAATAGACCGAGAACTTCAAATGGAATAATGAAGAATAGTACTTACTTGAAGAAAAAAAACTTTTGACTGACCTCTTTCTAGATGACCTCAGGTTTGATGCAGAAAACCTAATTTTTCATTTTGGATCACTGGTAGAGATGATTGATTGATAAGATGTGCCTCCCTAGGTTGAGGTAGACTGTATATTTATTTTCCTGAGATTGATGATGTAGTATCAGAAAAACTAAATCCCTAGTTTGTCCCAACAATAGTAACTGGTCCAAAACTGAAAATTTTTAGAATTCAGTTTTGTCTTCACAAAAAGATGCTCCATTCATGGGAGAGTTAAGGGATGCCTCTTTTTTGGTTGATATGTTGAGAGATTTTTTTAGAGTAAGAAATCCTAACTGTCCAGTGCTTCGTTTTAGGGTGGCTCTGATACCATGTTAAGTTTTCATAATTTTGTAAGATGATATCTTAAAACAAATTGTCACTAATAAGATCATTGAAAGAACAACAAGCACATAAACATAAGAGCACAAGACACAAATATTTTCCTCGGGGAAATAACAAGGGAGAAAACCCTGTAAAACTTACTCAATATAGAACTCAACCAGAGCAGTGTAAAACCCAAACTACTGCTTCTCTCTTATTTTTCGCACTTAATATTTCTCTCTCTTGCAAAACAACTTGAGCGAGTGAGTACAAATGAATGGGAGCATCTCCTTATTTATATTCTTCAGTTGACTTCAACTCTAACCTAACATGGCCTACTTTTCTAACTGACTAGTCTGACTTGTCTAGCAAGACACCAAAAGTAACATTTATTATATTGACACTTGGGTACTATTGACCTGACTTACATTCAAAGGTTTACATTAACTATTTAAATGACTCTTAAAAAACCAAAATCATCTCCCAAAGGAGGAACATATTCATCACATCTTGTAATATATTTTGAAGTTACAATACTTTAACAATCATGGATAAAGGAGTGTCATTTTTGGATAAAACCATGTGCCTCCTGGATGGGTACCTAATGTACCTTCTTGTCACGGTTTAGTTTCATTAGATAATATATCATCCACGATATGATGCTTCCATTCTTCTAGCCAATATCAAACTATTGTATCAATTTCATTCTCCGATAACTGGAATGCAGTGGTTAACCACTAGTGCTGCTCATCTCACCTTGGATGCATATATACATGGTGTGATCCTATAGTGAGGCTTAATGATGTTCCTATACTGCTGGATAGTCACAACAACAATCCTTGATTGGATTCCAATGTGATTCCTTAATGCATCACCATGCATAAAGAATTCAATATTGTTCTCATGTTTTCATCATTAATTCTCATTAAAATATAGGTTTTTCTACCATGCTTCTTGACACAGGACATTCATTTCCATGCCCTAGTAATTTGACTGTTTGACCCATGTGACAAAAGAAACTAAGATAAGCTAATACCCTCGCAGCCTTAAATATTTTTTATCATTTATGACAAGGCACCATTAAAGCCACTACTTCACTTGCAATGAAAGAAATTATTACCATGCATTAAATGTAGATTTGATAAGAAATCACACTTCCAAATCCCACTGCGGCACAAAATAACTGTGATAGATAGCCAACTTGGAATGTGACACCCAAACTACAGTGACTGTAGTATGAAAAGAATAACTTACATACAAGGCTAGTGTGATTTTTTTTACATCAACTCGGTCGAGAGAAGTATAGCTATCCCAATAGGGGTTTAGTCGACTTCCATTTACTAAACTATCGAGCGGTGTACCATCTAATTTATGCAACATAACTGCACCCCCATCTATAACATATTCAACAACATATGGTCCCAATCAATGTGTTCAAATCTTACCAGGGTGTTTTAAAAACTTATTGTCATACAAAAGAGAAAAATTACAAGGGTGGAAATGCTTGAACCTAATACATCGGTCATGACATGCTTTATGTCACTCATTTTCAACTCATTGGTGGTAATACACAATGAAGTGATCTTCCTCTAGATGTAGCAACTGATACAATATTTCTTTAATTGGACCCACATCTGTCATCTCAATAATTGTAGCTATTATTAAACTAGGTACAATATATTCCATAGGCATGATAACTTATTATCCATAAACTTGTCAAAATGGATTCTATCCTGTAATATTCTTACTTGTCATGCGATAAGCCCATAATACAATATATATTTTGTGATTCCAATCATCACAAATCATATTGCAACTATTGGTAAGTTCATGTTCCAAAATCTTATTAAAATAATAAACCGTTCCATTTTCATGCGGATGATATGGCATTATCTTCATGTGATAGGTATATAATTATTCAATCATTTCCTCAATCACTTTATTAATAAAGTGGGCACCTTGGTCACTTACTAATATCTTTGTACATCCAAAACTGGTTACCACATGATCATACAAAAATATGACAACAGTTTTTGTAGTACAATGTCTAACTAGCAATGCTTCATCTCATCTAGTTAAATAATCTGTTGTGGTAATTATATATCGAGCACCTCCTTCTATATGGTGGATTAATGGGACGCATAAAATAAAAAACACACTTATCAAATTCCTGCAATGTTAGTTGTGGAACAAAGGCCATTTCATCCTATTGGGATGACTTCTTGGATCATTGGAAAAAGTCACAATTGCGACACTAGTCAAGCACATCTGAATGGATTGTAGGCCACCATAATATTGCTTTCAAAATTTTACGCATCATTTGTTTTGTTACATAGTGACCACCTTTCAATCCAACATGAGCTTAATCTAACACAATTGGTAACTCATGTTCCAAAACACAACAACATAGTATCTCATATGGTCCCATGTTATATAACTATACATCTATAAGATGGAAATTTGTTTCTTTCACAACCAATTGTATTTTCTACATAGTATTAAATCCTTTCAGTGTCATTCCAATACTTAAGAAATGCACAATGTATTCAAAGTAACCATTAACCATTTTTACTATGAATAATTATGCATCAGGAATACTATCATCTGAATTATTTGGTTCTTCTCCATTTTCTATCCTTTAGAGATTGTCGGAATGTGCATTCAACCTCCCTGGTTTTACAATAATTTCAAAGTTGAACTCTTGAAAGAGAAGAATCCATCGACATATATCCCCCCACACAACACTAGATTATTGACCAGGTATTTCAAGTCATAATTATTTTTAAACATCTTAAAATGACCACCCAATAAATAATGTCAAAATTTTTGGAGTGCATATACTATAGCAAGTCCCTCCAGCTCAGCTGTTATATAATTCTTTTCTACAGTTCACATCTTTCTACTAGAAAATGAAATGGGGTGATTGAAAAATACCTCACCCAGTTTTTCAAGTACTGATCCCAATGTAATATATGATGCATTAACATGCACATGAAATTATTTTTTCCAGTTAGGAAATACCGGAATAGGTGCTAAAATCATTTTCTCTTCGATCACATCAAGACACTTTTGGAATTCTTCATTCCATTGGAATTTATCATATTTCTTCAATAACATATCCATCAGAGTTGTAATCTCCACATAAACTCTGATAAACTTCTGATAGTACCTAGTATGACTCAATTTGGTCCTTAATTGTTTAACTGAGTGCAATGTCCCTTCTTGGAATTTTCAAAGAAATGCACCGATTGGGCGAATTCAGGCTTAACTAGTTATGACTCTAGAGGGTTCCAAATTTCACCAAATGGTCCAAAAATTGAAAGGAAATGGTATGGTGAGTCTTAAAAAAATACCAAGGTGGTTTATGGACAATTTTTAATACCTCTGCAGCTTCATTTTGGGTTAATGAAAAAAAGGGCAAGATTACTAGGAAATTGTGATGAAATCCACCCTCGGGTGTAGGAAAAAAGGGATTCCCAACTCATTCCAAAACCTACCAAATTTATAATGAGATTATGGGGAATGATAAGAGACCTAATGGAATTTAATTACACATGGTTATTAGCTCTGCAAACTAGGTATATAGTTCCACATTCATTTGATAACTTTCATTGATATTTCTTATGGGGAAATTGCATAACTAGCTCTATTTTGACATATGAAAGGTAGAGTTAAATTTTCATATCATGATGTCACATATTGAAATGAAATTAAAGATACATATATCATATTTCATATTTTGGGCACCAAATATACTCAGTAAAATGCACGCACCACTCCTACAAGTGCTCCCTCAACATGGGAGTGTGGGGGAAAGGAGAAGAAGGAATGAGCGAATAGGGAGATAGATGAGAATTCAACTATATATACCTTCAAAATGAAACTAAAAAACCTTCATTAATATCCAAATATATGTGTGAATGGACCATCCATCAACCAACTTGGAAAGGAATCCAACTCCCTCGAAATTGGTTCACAGGAAGTGATAATGAACACTCATTGTGCAATGGACAAGAAAAAACTCTCCAAAATTACAAATGACAATTCAAAAAATGATAAAAATATATTCGTCTTCATCATTAAATCATTTTATTAAATTCATGTGGTATCCCAAGGTCGAATTTCCCTCCATGAGATTCCTTCAACTCATCTTATTGGCTTGGTAACTTTCATGGTACTTGTCTTCCTCTTCATGCTCCAATTCTTTCCCCAATTCGAATGGATTCCTCTAGCTCCAAAATTATACCTATTGGTGGCTATTTTTATCCCTGTCATGATATATTTGTCATATGTCTGCAACCAAGTCTGAATTTTGCATACTTGTTGTAGAATCTTTCATCATTTGTTTTCATAGAGTGCATGGAATCTACTTCCAAGTGGAACAACTTGTATTATAGTATCTTCCTCTTCCATGGGAGTTACTCTACTTTAACTATTCAAATACCTTGGCTCATTATATTATATTTTACACTGCATCACCATCCAATAACATTACATTACCAATGTTGTCAAATTTGGATGAAGGTCATGCCAAGTGTGTGGGGAATCTAGTCATCCAAAGGCTCTAAAAGGTTCCAAGTGTCTTCATGAACCAATGGAACATTATTTTCTTAGAATTTGACATTTATGTGACCCATTTAAATGTGAATATGGTAAACCAAAGTCCATTTGGGTCCCATAACCCCATATTACCAAATTTATGTCTCCATCTCAACCTAGGGAACTGGTAGGTTGGTGGAACATTATTTGCAAGTAGTATTATTTGGAAATTATTTAATTGGGGACATGACAATCCTCCCCAATAAATATTTATTTTCCTCAAGAAATTTCAAACATGGGTTCTGAATAAACTTATTTCCTTCCAAAACTTTGCTTCAAACCTTAGCTGCAATTTGAGTAGTGGCACTCATGTACTACAATTGTGTGTTTCTAAAAGTAAAGATATGTGAATATTTTCATATCGATATACCCTATGAAATCACCACTAAAACCAAAAGGATTAATCAAATCCATCAAAAACAAAATTTTCACAAATAATCTTTCTCTCCGTCTTTTGGAAACCTTTTCTGAACTTTCATCCTTTTTTGCTTCTATATAATTCTTTGAAGTTGGTACCGAGTTTCCAAACTTGAATTTATAGGTTTCCAAGAAAGTTTCAAAGAGGAAACACCATGGTTTTTTCTTCTCTACTCTAATTACAATCACCTTCTCAAGTGGTGACTCAATATCCCCTACTCCTAGTTTCCTCCAAAATTCGAACCAAGCAAATCCAGGATCCCATTTCTTGTATTTGACCCTTCCAAACATCATGAGTATGCAATATAGATCATGAAAGGACATAATAACATCATACAAATGTACATCAAGAAGGTACATCATAAAAGAATCATGAAAGTTCTTATACATATGACTAAGTATATCATTATGTGGCCCATACACATAAGCATCAAGTATTATGTCAAGTATTCTCCAATAACATAGGTGAGGATCCCATGTCCTATAATGTTGATCCAAAATAATATAAGGTTAATCAAGATAATCAACCATGTATTCTTTCATCAAGAAGTGAATGAATAACCTCCATCAAAATATGAACCAAATAAGGAGCAAAGAAAACATGAAGTCTTCAAGCGACTCAAAGAAGCCTCATCAATACACCCATGAATATGTATATCATCATGAAATAACAAAAGATGTTGTTGCCAATAATAATTTTATTCAATCATATATCTCTTCACCCAAGAGTGGGATGAATTTCCTCCAACATCAAATTGACTAGGCAAGGAGCAAAGAAAATCATGAGTCTCCAAGTGAATTAAGTGGATATCATAGGTGCATCCATGTAGATGTGTCTCTTCATAATGTAACAAATTATTCTATTGCAAATATAAAGAATATGGAACTCTAGTCATGTCATAATCAAAAGGAGAGATAGGAATTCCATACTCTTCATGTGGAACCATCAAAAAGAAACTTTTCACCCATACTTCATTAGGATGATTGATGCAAAATATGGAAGTGTAGGATGTAGGAGAAAGAACGAACTCACCCAAAGGATTAGAAAGTGAAAAATTTTCATCATGTGAAGGATCCATACGGGTATCATTATGCATCTCCCTCAAAAGTGTGACACTTTCCTCGTATGTTGGTTCCAAGGTAGTGGAATCATGCATTGCTTCCAAAAGTGTGTAGCCATTATCAAGAGGCAGCTCAAGATCCTTTTCCACCACAAAAAGTGATTTAATCTCATCAAGATCACATTCAAACACATAAAGAACATTAAATTTTCCATGTTTCTTGTGATTCATCATGTCATGAGAATCCTCCAAGAAATATACCATATGACAATATGAAACATAGGATGAAGAAAAAGTATCTTACAACCTCTTAATAATTTTCTCATTTTGAGTTTTGAGGTTATGAATATCCTCATTATTATTCAACTATGATTCATGTAACTATTCATTAAGCTCAACCAAAGTTAATTATTTCTATCAAAAAGAAAGAACATGAAATTACCTTTGATGTTGCACATTGCTCTTTGAATCTTCTCCATGTATTCAAGGAATGATGGATCCTCCAATGAAGAAAATTTCCAAAAAGAATTTGACATCAATACTTTAGTGTCATTGAGTATGCTAAGGGCCTCATGGATCTTCCCTTCACTCATATTCAAATACCATTCAATACAGGATGGTTCATTAGAGTGAACCTTTTATTCTTCTTTCTTCTCAATTTGATCAACTTATTGAAGCTCAAGTGGTGATGGGGAATTTAAACTTGGTTCTTCATTAGATTCTAAAGGAATTCATCTTTATTCTCATGAGAAATTTTTCTTACAACAGCATTTTCAAATCCGATCTCTATGTCACCAACATAGAGTTGTGAGAACCCATTAGTAAGTACTCCTTCACAGTTCATATTTTTCTTTTTCTTCTTGCAACCGATTGTCTTTCTCATCACCTCCCTCGTTTCCTTGGCCATTGGCTTGGTCCACCGGTGGTTCCTCTTCATTTTTTACTTCGGGCATCAGGTCTTCCATTAGGCCATGCTATTCATCCGACCATTCTTGGACAATTTCATCCACATCAGCGTCGGTGATCATGAAACCAACATTGTGTGCTTGTTTCACTGGATCATTCTTTGGCTCCACAATCATATTATGCATGCTAGCCTAGAAATTTATGAAGGCCACATACCTGTCCACTATCATTGTGTGTATTCCATGGGTTCTCCTAATAACAGCATTCAAAGCCTCATCATGAAGAAAAAAACTCAACATTGTTATCCGTTTGGCGGGGCTTGTTCTTCTTTCTCTCCCTTAAGTTTTGATACTTTGGGCCAAGGAAAATTAATGGGACATCCATTTGTTGGTAGTCTAATGGATTAGACCATAGAATGAATGATATCATGATGAGCAACCAAGAGTAGTGAAATTTGTGATTAGGCTCCTCCTATGCCTGTTGCGCATTGTCTATCAGTTCATTGAATAGAAACTGCTACCAATTGAAAATCACTCCTTTTCTGCACAACTCTGCAATCTCTACTGCTCCAGCAGTACATTTATTTTCTCTCATCTTCAGCAAGATTTTGCAAGATAGGAGTTTTGTGGCAAACTGCACTATGTTGTCCTCAATAGGGGCAATCCAAAATCCCCTCCCTGCGTGCTGAAGGTTATACTTATGCTTCATATTGGTGGTCTCCTCTTGGTGAAGATATGGCATCGAGTCTTTACCTGACTTTGGTAGACCTTTTATTGAAGAAACAAGATCAATGTCAACCGGGTATAGTTGATCGATCCATAAGCATACCCTATGGAAATACACCAAAAGTTGTATCATGTATGTGTTAACCTATAGACTGTGGCCGAAATGCGACATGAACAACAAGTCCATTAGTCCTGTGATGGAAACGTCACTAGTCCACTGCATTGGTACTAAGACCTGCGTGTTAGTAGGTCCATCTTGATTCATAGTCATACAACTGCTTACTTCTAATCCAAACTGCAGATGAGTGTCGACATCTTCAAATGTCAAGTTAGATATCTTGGGCATGATATTATTCAGTAGGGGTATACTATTAGGGATTCAGGGTGAGATTAAAGCTATGAATTCTCTCTTTGGAAGCACCACCTCCTCCATGTTAGCTCTTCATGGCTGAACATAGTGCAGGAAGTTTTCTTCTTCCCTCCGAGCACTCGCGTCTCTCATTAGAGGAAATTTGGGGTCTAAAATGGGCCTTATAAGAAAACGTGCCAAAATAAGTTTTTGTGAGTTGGAATTCAAGAACCAATAGAATTTCAATAAAATAATTCAACCATAATGGTTGAATTGACATATTTGACATTAAAAAAAACTACTTTTTTTGTTCGTATTTTCGACATATCTCATTGTGCTTTTACTCAAATTTCGATTGGGAGAGCTCGTTGGATGCGGAATCAAATTCCGCATCCAACGAGCTCTCCCAATCGAAATTTGAGTAAAAACACAGGGAGATATGTGAAAAATACGAACACAAAAAGTAGTTTTTTTCTTTCTTCCTCCAAAATTAATCAATATTATTTTATTATTTTAACTATTATTTTATTATTTTCCTTAGGAGGCCCATTTTATACCCCAAAATTCCTCTAATGGCGAGGTGGTGATTCTGTGTCCATGAGAGAGTCCTCCTCTGGATCTTCCTCCATTGGTCCTTTCCCAGGGTTTTCTACAATGGCCTTGGCCTCGCATTTCATTGATTGTGGTGTTTCATACGGATCTCCAACTACTTTCTCACTGTCTTATCTCATCTCCATGATAGGTGGTGCTGCTGCAGCTGCAGCTAGTGGTCTCTAAACTGGATTCGACACAATGTGCAAACTAGGGGTTGGGATATTCATGTGGGCGACTACAGGACTAGCCTCAGGAGAAGGTTTCTTCATAGTTCATTCTATTTTATCAAGCTCTATCTTCTGTTGTGGTTTTTGTATCTCAGGTGATTGTATTTCGTACTCAATTGGGCAACCTGAGATAAGAGTTGTGTTGGACAGCTCGCTATCACTCGGGATATCTATAACCATGGGTGTCAACAAAGGAATGACAGGATTCAGTTCTGAAAATGATCGGATCTATTTCTCTCTCTCTCACTTTGTGTTCATAAAAAAATGCTTGATGGTGAAGCTGTAATGACCCTTTTTTAAAATTTTTACCAAAATGCCCAATTTTCCAATTTTTCACAATTTTGGCTCTTTACTAGTTTTACTGTCTTGGTCTCCAAATCAGCCCAATTGCTTCCAAATATTTAGATAAGGTGTATTAGTTATATAATAAATTAATTATTATTTTCATGGATGTATTATTTCCCTCCAAGAACTTCTGCAATTTTGTACTAAATTCTGAACAAGATAGAGGATTTTATTGACAATTTTGCTCTCAAATCCCCCCCGGGTAAGTGGTAGAAATGGCTTCCCAAATGTGCAAAAACCCACTCAAATTCTTAAATTTAAGTAGTTTATGTGTATAATACATTATAATAGACTCATATTCATAACCAATTTACCTCCCATCGCTGTTATAACTTCTTTCAATCAGATATAAAAAAACTAGTTTTGGACCCTTGGGAAAATGAGGTGTAGTTTTCTCCAATGGTTATGCAATTCAACCCAATGGCCACAAATTTTCATTTATTGAACATGAAACCAATAATATTATTTAATTACAGTCCATTCATTCATAAATCATCAATATTTTACACATCCATTTGAATTCATCAAGATTACAAGGGTTTACAACAAGACAGTGGGGAAATGGCACCATTTCTTCATTATTGAGAAATAATACATACGATTTCTTGGCCTTTATACCTGATATATTTATGAAATTAAATAATAGAGAATTTAAAACATAATACAAAATACTTGAGCAAGATAATCTCCCTCAAATAGATGAATAGCTCACCAAGTGCATCTCACTCCATGGAGCTGAAATATGCTGAGAAAACTTGAGATGAAAGGGAGAACAAGCTGAAATTTGATGTGTCCACAAGCTTCTGTATCTTGAAAATGTAACTAAGAATCCATTTAAGCTCCTTTAAATACCTGATTTTCCTCTCCCAACACCAACTATGATGGGAATCTTTCACCCTCGAAATTGGCTAAGGCATGAACTAGTCATCCACTAGCTCTCTCTCTTCACAACAAGAAATTTCACAAATGATCAAAAGGAAATTCTCTTGGTTTCATAAAATTCCTTAGCCTTATAAGGTTACCAATCCTTCCACACACTCAACCCAATTCAAATTAGGGGGTGTGCTCATGAATTGACATGTGTCCCCTCTTTCCTATCCTTCCACCTTCCCCAAATTTGAGTAGGAGCCCATTGAGCTTCCCAAAATCACATGAGAACTCTATTTTATGGTATATTTCGACCTAAAATGTCATATATGTCAGATTTAAACCTTCATATCTGACTTGTGTCATAACTGTCATAGAATCTCCCTCATTGGTGTCATAGATGCCATAAATGTAAGGGGAAACTATCCAAGTGTCCACGAAACTCCCATTTGGATCTTCCTCTCCCCATGTAAGTTAAAATTCATAATTAATTATACCTATGAAGTATATGGACAAGTATATTAACCTTATAATCCATCCAAAAACATTAGGCTTCCCATAGACTCGAGATTGCAAGAGGAGGATGCCATTTAACATAGGAATTCTAACTTGAGTGAGCCCCATAGTCTCCATGTATCTCCATTCTCCATAGCCATTTAATTTTTCACTTCCATTCATTTAATTAAATCCATTAAATAAATTTTTATTCCTTCTAATATCTAAACACCATTTATTATCCCCCTTATTAACTTTCCAATGTTTCCACTCAACCTAGGGAACTAGTAGGATTGATGGAATTTTCCTGCTATGCAATTATTTAAAATGGGGACATTACAGAAGCCTTGCACTTATACTCTCCAACGTGTCCTGCAATTTTCATGCGTTGGGGGGTTGATTTATAATGAATCACATGGGCTTCTCGGACAACGCATCACCTCATTAAGTCATTAGCTTGAGTAGTGCATTGTACTTGTTATATCAATTAAGATGCTTAAGTCGAGGACAGCTGATGGGACCAAAAAGCATGTTGTCATTCTCCTCATATCTCATTGAATTAATGATGCATATCTATCATAGATACATCAATCTTCATTGGATATTCATATCTCAATGTTGGCCATCCTGTCATTTCTGCTTGTTGTAATACTTTCCACATTTTCCTATGCTTCTCGCTTTTTCATGTGCTTGGTGCTTTTTCCTGAGATTTGCATTGGTTGCATTGCAGAAATGCGACGATTTACGTATTTTGGCCTCTCTCTTTCACTTTATTCCATTTTTTTATGTAGCGTGATTTTAACCAGGGAGGTTATGACCGTCATAGTATGGTTTTAGGAGACTGTCGTTCACCATACCTATAGCATACGTTCCATATAGTCTCTTTAGTTTTACTAAGCCTGCATTAGTGATGTGCATGATCACATATGGCCCTAGCAAATGCGTCTTCATCTTGTCTGTATGTTTGAAAAATTTGTTGTCATATGACAACACAAGTCCTCCGACCTCAAATGGCTTAATCTTGATATGCCAATCATGCCATGCTTTATGTCCCTGCTTCTCAACTGTCTAATGAAATCCTACGAAAAATTGTTCTTCTTTCATCTATAGGAGCTGTGAAAACCTCTGTTCAACAACATCTCCGTCAGTCATCTCTGTTAGCACAACAATTCTTAGACTCGGTACAATGTACTCCATTGGCACAACAAATTCTTGTCCATATACTAGTCTAAATGGTGTGTGACCTGTTAGTTGCTTACAAGTTGTGTGATATGCCCATACCATAGCTAATATTTTATGATCCCAATCCTCTCGGCACACATTGCATACCTTGGTCAATGCATTCTCCAGAATCTTGTTGAAAGCTTCAACCATTCCATTCACTTGAGAATGATATGGAGTTGTCTTCTTATGCTAGATCTAAAATTGTGTAGTCAGCTCAACAATCACTTTGTTAACAAAATGCATACCTTGGTCACTTAGTAGTATCTTTGGACAACCAAATCTAGTGACTACATTTTCAAACAAAACTTTCCTGTAGTCACAGCGGTACAATCTTTAACAGGCGCAGCTTCAGCCCATCTAGTTAATTAGTTTGTCACAGTGATAATGTAGCACACACCAGTTCTCTTCCCTGGTGGACTGATCGGTACTACAAAATCAACTGCCCACTTGTTGAATGCTTGTAGGGTTATCCACGGTGCAAGAAGCATCTCATTGCGGCATGATGGTTTCCCTATTCTTTGGCATATATCATAGCGCTTGCAGAATATTTTAGTATCAATGTGTATGGTTGGTAACCATAGTCCTGCCTGCAATATCTTACGCATAGTTTCTTTTCCCACATACTTTCCTCCTGTGACACCAGCATGTGCTTCACTCATAACCCAGGGCCATTCATAGTAAAAAACACAGTGATGCAATACATCATCCACACCCAGCTTATACAGATGTCCTGTGATCAATGTATAATCAGCAGCTCTGACGACCAAGTGTTTCCTCTGATTAGTTGAAATTCCCTCAGGTGCATATTTTTCTCTCAAAAATTGAATGATGACATTAAACTCATGGTTTTTATCGTCCATCATGTGGATCGCAAAGAGTTGCATGTCATACAAATTATCTTCCAAGTTGGTTGGATCTTCACCACTTTCTATCCTTGAGAGGTGGTATGGCCCAACATTCAGTCAACATGGTTTGAAAACGACCTAAAAAACAAATTCTTGAAAGAGGAGAATCCATCTGCAGATCTTCCCCCCCAATACTGGCTTATTGACTAGGTATTTCAACTCTGAATGATGAGTGTACATCTGAAAATGCCCACCCAACAAATAGTGTCTAAACTTTTGGAGCACATAAACCATAGAGAGGCCTTCTCTTTCCATAATTGTGTAGTTCTTATCTATTATTGATAGTTTCCTGCTAGCAAAAGCAATAGGGTGGCCAAGTTCACCCTATCCTGGTTATGTCAGGACTATACCGAGTGCGATAGATGACACGTCAACATGAACATGGAACTTTTTCTTCCAGTGCAAAAATACAAGTATTGGCATAGTGGCCAATAGGTTCTTTAATTTATCCAAGCTTTCCTAGAAATATGTTTTCCATTGAAACTATGTGTCTTTCTTCAGCAATTTCTCCATAGGTGCAGTGATCATTGCATATCCTCTAATGAAATTCCTATAGTATCCTGTATGTCCCAGCATTGATCTTTGTCGTGTGACTGATGTAGGTGATGGAAAGTCAAGAATAATTGCAATAATTTCTCGGTGACCAAAATACCATCACGACATATGATGTGACCCTACAGCACACTAAATGATGCGCAAAAAATACATTTATTAGAATTGAGCACAATCTGATACTGGTGACAATGGTCTAGCATCATGTGTAGACTCTCAATATGGTCTCTTATTAGACCAAACATGGTCCAATCATTAAAGTATACCTCAATAAATTTATGTATAAAATATTTAAAAGTAGAGATTACTATTCTAGAAAAAATAGCAGGTGCATTCTTGAGTCCAAAGGGCATTACTGTATATTGCTAGCATCCCCATTTAGTGAGGAAGTTCATTTTGTGGTGATCCTCCTTCATGATTCTTACTTGATGGTAGCCAGAGAAGGCATTAGTAAATGAATACATCTCTTGCCCTCTGATGCTTTCAAGTACTTCATCTGTAAATGGTGTTGGGAATGGATCGTGCAAGCATGCTTCGTTCAGCTTCCTTGGGTCGAAAAAAATCCTTACTTCACCTATTTTTTTCTTAACCTATATCACTATAGGGCTGATCCACTCTGACTCCTCAATGGGTTCAATAATTCTTGCATCGAGCATGCGATCCAATTCTTCTTTTACCCTTTCCTTATACTTGGGGTTCATCCTATATGGCCGCTGCTTACTGGGTTTAGCATCTGGTCGCAAGGGTATTTTCATCTCTCCTAAGTCTCCCACTATCCCCTTCATCTCTAAGAAGTTGGTAGGGAATAGGTCCTGATATTCATGCAGTAAATTCATGATCTTTGCAAATGTTTGTTCATCCCAATAATCTCCTATATTGGTGAACTTTGGCTTCTCTCGCGACCCAATGTTGACTTTCTTGATCTTCAGTGGTTTAAGGAACTGGTCACTTGAAATACCACTCCCTTCTACTATGCATGTTCCCTATGATTCTGGTATGTTTATGATGGTTGGATCATCATCTAGGTCTCTGGCCAGACTGTAGCAAGCCATCCATTGTTGAATGGTCATACTGCACTAGTGAGAATTGGCCTCTTCAACAGGGATTTCGGTAAATATCTTCTCCTTTATTGTTTAAAGCGCAACATCAACTGTAGGGTTCTCATCGATAAATTTTAATGTGTGCATGAACTTCTTAGTGAGCCCTTCCCAATCCTAGGTTCCTTGTCACAATTCCCTAGATGCATACCAGGTTCTAGGTGTCATTTCCAATGTATGTATGAAATGATGGACCCACTCATGTTGCAGGTATTCTACAAATACCGTGCGACAATGGTTAAGATGTTCAATAGGGTTTTCCAACCCTAAATACTTATGATTTACAAGGGTGACCTATTCATTGAATCTGACTTCCATTAATCTTTTACACTGTGGCCAATATTTTATAGACAGCTTGTGTGCACGCCACCATCTAGCGGGCGTAGCTTTTAGCACATGATCTAGTGCGTACAACTGCTATGACTTTGTTACAAGTCCTTCAAACTTAGTTAAGAAGGTCACAAGGTTAGGTAAACCCTCATAGGTGGGTAGCTCTCTTAACTCATTCCCCACTCATTGCACAGAACTTGTTACTCTTGCGCACCTCCTCATAGAAAATTTATGTAGTCTATTTTTCTATTTCTCCAAAGCCTCCCCTGAGTTGGATGTGCATGAACTAGCACTCTTCCAGCTCAATTTTCCATTCGTTGTTGGATTGATGTAGTCTTCTTGTAATGCAGTGACATTGTAGATCTGGTCAATATAGTCAACTTGTCCATCATTGTAGACAGGTTGAACGTATCTTTGTTCCTCTAATGGATCAATGGGAGACACCACTCTCATCTCATTATCCTTGAATGAGAGGATCCTTTTCTTGAATTTTATAATGGTTTTGTTTTCTATAGCCAAATCTATCCCTAGTAATGTGGGATATGGACTCATGTCATCAACAATGTTAATGACTTCAAAGTCTGAAAATGTGTGCAACCCTTCAATGTCGACAGGGACTTGACTCAACCTACCAATAGGTAGGACCTTCACCTGATTTGTAAGTCATAACTAGACAAGGGACCAGTCCAAATGTGACTTTCCCATACTTTCCCAAGTTTGTCACGTTAATATATTGACATCAGACCCCAGGTCTAAGATGATGTAATCCATGTCATAGTTTCCTATCTGTGTAGTCATTCTCAACTTGCGCCTAATTTTGAATTTATTTCTCACTTGGTTAACTTTCTTTTCAGGTCATGGCTCTATGGGTGTCTCTTCTATCATTGCTTGTAGTTCTGCAATAGCATATTTTTCTTGTATTAGCGTTAAGCAACTTAACAGAAAGGATTTGAGCTTACTAACATTTCATGTGATGTTCTTCTAGAATATAGGATAAAATCGTTCAGGCATCTCCCTAAATTATTCTGATGTCGATGGTTTTGCTAGATCCACAAAATATAGTCGCACGTCCAATAATACTTCCTTTTGTTTCTAGACATCGAATGGCACTTTCCTCTGTGTCACAGGTTGCACCTGCGACTGCAGTTGTTGTTGTGGTTTATCCTAATAAACCCTAGTCGTAGCACCTCCTTGTGTTATGACAACAAAATTTGGATATTGTGGTTTAGAAACAATCATATGAACATTCATGTTGGGATTTGGGTTTGGGTTTTGTGGAGGGTTAGGTCCTGTGATAGTCCATGCTTTCCATTTTGTGATCAACTGAGGACATTTCTCCACATTATGGTCCTGTCCCTTACAGTATGAACATGTCTTTGCAGGTTCCAAGCAATATATGACATAGTGACCTAGTTTTCCATAGTTATAGCATGTAACCTGACCTCTCCCTCTACCAAATCCTCCTCATCCTTGGCCTCTGAAGTTTCTAGCACCCCTTCCCTATGGGTGTGGTTGTTGTGGAGGGTACTGATTCTTCTACTAATGAGGTTGGTAGTGATTTTGTTGCACATATGGCTGTTGAGGCGCGTACTGACGTTGGTACTAGTTTTGATACTGATTTGGCGGGAACTGCACAGGCTAATATGATTCTTGCACCGGTTTATCCTAAACATGCCCCTAATTTTTCATTAAGTAGGTATCGACAGTATTTTCCTTTAGGATCTGATATACTCTGCAATATTTCTCTTCATGCCCTACTGACTTACCGAATTTACAAAAGAGGTTTTTCGGGGTACTTACTACCTTTTGCAAATATAAAGACTCCTTGTCGTGATTCCCTCTAGACTGGCATATGTGACTCCAGGGTAGCCCTTGGCCATTTAACGGCTTCAGTGCACTAGACGAAATATAATTCATGAAGTTCAGACAATTATCCTTGGTGTGTCCATTCATTTTGCATTTTTTGCACCATAAATATTATTGTCCTTCCTTTCCCTTCTTGATAACCTGAAGTTGTACTATTATATTCGCCAACTGTGGTTGAATCTGCACCATTCTTGTGGCACCATCACCGATTGGTGAGGCCTCTAGCTTCATTTCCAATTCTAGCGCTTCGGTCTGCAACTCAATATTTTGTTGCATCAGCGACCCTCGGATGCGTGGAAACAACACGGAAATAAACCACTCTTTGTGTTGTACATCCTACATTTGGAAACTCACTTTGGCCATCAAAGTTTTAAACTGTTGGTCAAAGTCCCATACGGTCTCGACCAATGATTTCTTTATCTCCTTCATCTCGGTGATACACTGCGACTCAGAATTAGGTTTTATTAACTTAGATATCATTGCGGCTCAGATCTCATCAAGATTCTTATATGGTGTCCTGGTCAGTGTGGCACAGAACTTCATAAACCAATCCAGTGCATGACCCCTTAGAATTGTAATCATCTGTTCCTTTCTTATGTCTGCATTATGGACTAATCGAAACATATAAACAGCTTCACAGAGGAACCAATGCTTCTCTGGATATTCTGCTCCATTCCCATTAAATGTGCATAACCAAATATCTACCCTAGGCATTGAGTTGACGTCTAGGTTCTCTAGTAAAGGATTCAAAGGGGGTGAACCCACTTGTGTGCTAGTTGCAGTACTAGAAATATTAGTATTAGCAGTGCTTTTCGGGGATGAGACTCTAGATATTACCTCCAATGATAATTCTGGTGTGATGTAATTGCATCCTAAACTTGGTGTCTCTGCAGACTCTTTGGACTCCTCTTCTCCTTCTGATATTGGGTTATAGTCCTCCTCTTCATCGCAAGACCCTTCCTCTTCATGCGACTGAAGTTGATGTTCACTTTCCTCAAATAGACTAGGATTATGTCGTCGTCTTTCGGTATTTCTTCTTTTTCCTGATCTGAATCTCCTTCCACTCCTTAGGAACCCATCTTCTAGTTCAGGTTCTGTACTTCCAGGGAACATCTCAACTCACCCTTTCCTATTTTATTAATATTTTTTCTGTGACATAGCCTCTTCCAAGGCTTGCGACTCAACTGCTCAACTGCAAGATACCCTTCTCATAGACGAGCATCTTGATCCACCTACTGATAAATAACAAATACCTTCTTCGAGGTCCTTGGAAAGTATTTCTTTCAGCCTCACTATATGAGGTTATAGTTTCTACTGCAAACTCAGTAATATATCCTTGTAGGATACTGTCAACCCAAAAATCAACAACTCTAGATATGGTGTTACTTACACTGGTTACCTCACGAACCAACTGATCACTCCATTCGATGACTTCTCTTCTCTGGAAATTTGTCTTTCTAGTCACCAATCTTGAAAACCACTCGTGCAATATCATGGGGAACTATGCAAATAAGATCTCGTGGATAACAGAGTATATATACTCATTCACCGATTATTCTGCACTCAATCATGATCCTGCGCTCTCTTCTCGTACGAATGCTAACGTCTTAGACTCTAGCCATTCCTCTATCTCTTTCTTCATCAGATTCCACAACATTTCCAATTAAGGGTCCCATCAACAGAACCATTTTTTGGCATCTTCCTCTTTCTTGTCTCGACCCATAGTTCAACAACAACACAATACCAACAAGACACCACAAGACATCAGCTCGACAAAGCAATTTCAGTCGGTAACACCTGCGAGGAAGGAGTAGTCTCACCGGAGATATCTAATGGGTAACTTCCAGAACCATGTTTCTATAGTTGGTGAGGGATTATAGTCCCTTGGCACGTGTCCAGGGTGCTCGACAAAGGAAACAAGATGATGGAGTCTATTACTGTGCGACTAGGCACAACTGTATGTCAACACATGCGCGAAATGACCCTATCCTTAACCTCAACAACTGGTGCAACTTGTGTGACATATATGATTCCTTATACTAATAGATAGTGTGTGGCTTATGATTTAACTTAGGAAATTAACCCTAAACTTATTCACACCATTCCTGCAATGCTTTAAACAATCATTCATTCACTTATTAGTAAGATAGATCCATAAATTCAACAATAACTCATCAACAATGGTAAGAAAATACTTGACATTCACATAAACATTCAACATCAATCAATAATACAACATAGGAAATAACATGGAAACCCATCTGAGAAAAACCACCAAGGTTCTCTTCATCTGGCATGAGATATGGATATAACACCTTGCAGTCTATGGCCTGTAGACTATTCTTATGATATGTCTTTCCGACTCAATCTTCTTGCTCTCATGCTCTCTATTTTATTCTTCTATCTACTCCTACTGATCCACACACAGATTGGATCAACTCTTCTACCTATTGTCTGTGCACCCAGCTACAAATTCCTTCTACTTCTAGCAGTCTGCACACACAACTGCAAGATCTGTGGATCAATAGCCTTCTATTGCTACCAGACTCTTCTCTGACTCTTCTTTCCTTCTAACCCTAACTTACTTAACAAAACTAAACATAACAAAAGAATGGTGAACCACACCAGCGACCTACAGCCGACAAAAATCCAACGACCAGGAATTACCAACCCCTATATAGAGTGGGTTCTTACTATTTACATCTTCTACAAGACCACGCAGGGTCGACTACATACTGCTTATCTGTTACAGGTCATAATCAGCCATAAAAAATGGTTACAATATATCATGGACTGACAGAAGGCACTTTTGGCCGGGCTTACAAATATTCCTTCATACGTTCGTTTTTCATTGGCTTACGTCATCTTTAGCAGCCATGATATTCCTTACTTGTCACTTTCTGGCCATTACCCACTTGCACTCTTGCAATATTACATTTCCTCCATCACACGCATGTCCTATCCTTCTACGTCGGTGCTTTTTCTTCCTTCGTGACCTACTCTCCTTCTCATCGCGTGGCAACTTTCCTTTCTTGCTTGTGCGCCAACTTCTTCTTTGTGCACCTTTCCTGCCCCAACATGGGTGCAGTAAAAGAGGGATTCCCAAATCATGTATGAACCTACCAAATTTATAATCAGAGTATGAGTACTAATATAATACCTCATTTAATATCATTACACATGGTTATTAGTTTTGCAAACTATTTATAGAGTTCCACATTCGTTTGATAACTTTCAATGATATTGCTTATGGGGAAATTACATAACTAGCTCAATTTTGACATATGAAAGGTAGAGTTAAAGGTTCAGATAAGGATGTGAAATATACACACCATATACATAATACAAATTGATTCCCTGGAATTATTAAACACTAGATAAATCCCTTCATACAAGTCTGGTATACAACTCATTTAGTATGGGAGTCAAATACATGAAAACTAGTGATTTAATAACATGGAGTTGCAAGAGTTTCACATACGGATTTCTTGGATTTCGACCCACAGAGAATAGGGAAATGAAATTAAATAGTAAAAATAATATATGGCTGTCACAACATCATCAAACTCAAAGAACACTCCTAATAAAAATATGATATAAAACTACTTCGGGATTGAATCCAAAATCCATGAAAACTAGTGACACAATGGCATGAAAATGCAAGCTTTTCACAGAGGTGTTTCTTGGATTTTTAGATGTATATCATATGAGAATGAAATTAAAAATAATATATTAGTATATGGATTCCCCAACATCATCAAACTCATATAAATTTCCTCATACAAATCTGATATAAAGCTACTTCAATATTGAAGCCAAATCCATCAAAACTAGTTATTCAAGAGCATGGGAATGCAATCCTTTAATACATATATTTATGTTGTTTCTACTTACAGAGGATATGTACATGTGATTATAGATACATAAATAGTATTTCATATCTTGGGCACCAAATATACTCAGCAAAGCGCCCTCAACATGAGAGTGTACGGGAAAGGAGAAGAATGAATGAGAGAACAGGGAGATAGATGATAATTTGACTATATGGAACTTCAACCTGCAACTAAAACACCTTCATCAATCTCCAACAAGATTTCTGAATGGCCCCTCCATCAACCAACTTGAAAAGGAATCCAACTCCCTCGAAATTGGTTCACAAGTAGGGAGAGTGAACACTCACTGTACAATGGACAAACAAACACTCTCCAAAATGCCAATGGCCAATTAAAAAATGATAAAAATATATTATTCTTCCTCATGACATCCTTTTATTAAATTCATGAGTCATTATAAGTTCTAATTCCCCACCATGGGATTCCTCCAACTCATCTTAGTGGTTTAGTAACTCTCGTGACACTTGTCTTCCTCTTCATGCTCCAATTATTTTCCCAAATCGAATGGATTCCTATAACTCCCAAATTCGACCTCTTGGTGGATATTTTTAGCCCTGTAATTTCATATTTTTCAAATGTATGCAATCAGTTCTGAACTTTTCATACTTGTCATAGAATTTTTCATCATTTGTTGTCATAAAGTGCATGGAATCTACTTCCATGTGGCACAACTTGTCTTCTAGTCTCTACCTCTTCCATGGGAGTTAATATCATTTACCTATTCAAATTCCTTGGATCATTATATGATATTTGACACCACATCACCCTCCAATAATGTTACATTACCCATGTGTTTGAATTTGGATGAATTTCATGCCAAGTGTGTGGGGAATCTAGTCATCCAGAGGCTCCACAAGCTTCCAAGTGTCTTCATGAACCCATGCCACCTTATTTTATTATAATTTATCATTTATGTGACCCATTTAAATGTGAATATCATAAAAAAAAGTCCATTTGGGTTCCATAGTCCCGTATTACAAAATTTAGGTCTCCATCTCAACCTAGGGAACTAGTAGTTTGGTGGAACATTATTTGCAAGCAGTCTTATTTGGAAATTATTTAATTGGGGACATGACACTGATGAAGGTGGTGGTAGATACAAAATTATTTCAATATTCAAATTATCCATCAACATTCCTTCTCTGCATACTACGTGACCCAACAAAATACCAAAACGGGCACAAAATATGCACTTCTTAAAATTTAAATAAATATGAAATTATCTACAATGTTTAAGCAACGTCCTAAGACTCTCAATATGGTACCTAATTAACCCATATAATGTATAGTCATTAAAGCACACTTATATGAATTTATGAATAATTTTTTTAAAAATAGCTATCACTATCCTAGAAAAATAACAAGTGCATTCTTAAGTCCAAATGGCATTACCGTGTATTGGAAACAACCCCACTTTGTTGCGAAGGTGGTATTATGTCGATCCTCTTTTGTGATATTGATATGATGATAGATAGAGAATACATCAGTAAATTGATACACTTACTACCCCCTTACACTTTCTAATACCTCGTATGTAAAAGGTGTAGGAAACAGATCATGCATGCAAGCATCGTTTAATTTCCTCAAGTCAAAACAAATATGGACTTCACCAATTTTCTTATCATGTACAACCATTGGGATTATCCACTTTTATTCTTCAATAGGTTCAATAATTCTTGCATCCAAAATTCTGTGTAGTTCTTCCTTAACCTTTTGTTTGTATCTGGGTTTCAATCGATAGGGTTGATGCTAGACAACATTTGCATCCGACGCTAAGGGAATTTTCATCTCATCCAGGTCCCCAAGAGTTCCTTTCATTCATGTGAAATTCATCCAGAACAAGACTTGAAATTCATGTAATAAATCAATGATTTTCCAATAGTCTCATCATCCCAGTAATCCTCAATACTTGCAAACTTTGAATTCTCAAGAGACCAAATGTTCATTTTCTTTATTTTGAGGGTATCAAAAAAAATTTCATATGATAGACCCAATTCCTTCAATGCTCGAATACCTTCATATTTGGGGATGTGAATGTCTTGTGGATCATCATATTCAGGTTCCCCAGATATATTGTAACACTCCATCAGGTTCCGACCTATCATATTCTATTGTGGTAGACTGTACATCGGAAGAGAAACGTCCTAAAAAATATTTTCTTTAATAACTTGTAAGGAAACATCAATTAACAGACTTTAATCTCCAAAGCTAAAATTATGTTTCAAGCTATTATCCAAATCATCCCAATATACAATTCCTCGTTGTAGTTCAAGCGATGTATGCCAATTTCTTGGTATCACATCCACAATATGTATGAACAAATGTACCCATTCCTTCCTGGGAACCAATCTCCATGTCACACAACCATGATCAATATGTTCAATGGGACTCATCAAACTAGTATACTTATTACCAACATAAGGAACATTTTGACCAAACCAGATTTCTAAGAGCCTCTAACACTGAGGCCATTTCGAGATGGACTGTTTATGAGTAACCTGCCATCTTGCTTGCATAACTTCAAGGTCCACATCAAGAGCTGGTAGCCACTATGGTTCCAATACATTATCTTCAAATTATAAAAAGAATGTGCTCAAGTTTGGAAATCCTTCATATGTAGGAATATCACATATCTCAATACCCACACATTGAAAGGAATTTGTGATTCTTGCACATTTTCCTTCCAATGGGTCGATTAGAGAGACTACAAGCATATCTGGGTATTCAAATGATAATATCCTCTTTTTAAATTTAATGAAATTCTAGTTCTCAATGTCCCAGTTGATCCCCAGGAATGTTAGATAATGGTTTGCATTTTTCAATAATCTCTATAACCTCAAAATATGCATAGGTTTGGAGCCCTTCCACCTCGATATAAACATGTAGTAATCAAATGACATGTAGGACCTTCAATTGGTTAGCTAATCTCATTTAAATATATGATCATACTAACTTGGTATTTCCCATGATTTCTCATGTCTTCTTTGTCAAAATGTTGACATCTGACCCCAAATCAAGAATAATAAAATCCATATCATAATCACTTATTTGCGCATTCATGCATAGTTATCGACCAATATTCTATATTTTATGAATACTATTGATTTTTTTTTTTTGAATACCTCTCTCAAGTTCTTTGATTAGAGATGATATTTATTCTAGAGAATATTCATTTCTAACAAGTGCTAGACTACTTTTCAAAAAATTATTCAGAATACTTAGTTATTTTGTTGACCTCTTTGGAATTAACCGATCAAATCTCGGTGGCATATCAATGACTAGACCTTCATCAAATCCTATAATAACAACATATGTGGATGCATGGTTCCTATACATAAACCCATTTTGTGCATCTAAGAAGACCCCTTTATATTTCTGGACATCAAAAGGCACATTGTTTTGTGTTGCAGATCGTATTCTCGTATTCTTCCATGGCTATTCCTTATCATTTCCAGTACAACTACATCCCCTGGTTAACACAATGATAGTTGATATTTTATATTGGGGGTCAACTAAAATATTCTCTACATTCTAATTTTCATTTGGGGTTGGTTTTGGTTCCTAGTGACCTTGTCCTACCATTTTAGCTAGGGACATTCCTAGATGGTATGATCCAATGCATTACAATATGAACATGCCATTGTAGAAATTATACAGTTTATGGCATAGTGTCTCAGTTTTCCATAATTATACTAGATGGAATTAACTATTCCTTGAACAAATCCTCCCCATATGCCTCGGCCTCTAAAATTACCGCCCCCCAGGGTTTAGGGAACTGCTGATGTGACCTATCAGCTTGCATTTGTTCTTCATTCTTGATACAGTAGGTATCCACTATCTTTTCCTGCAGCAACTAGTATTTCCTACAGTCCTTTTCATCATGTCCCATAGATCGACAAAACTTACAATAAATACTAGTGGGTGTAGTTATATATTTTGTAGCTACAAACATTATTTTGAACGATATCCCTTGGTTTGATAGACCCTACACCATGGAATCCCTTGTGAACTTAATGGATTTGTAAAACCCAAATCAAGATAGTCTAGAAAGGATGGGTATGAATACTTATTATGGCCTTCCATTTTATAGCTCGTGCACCCAAAATCCTCATGAATCTTGTTTCCCTTCTTGATATCTTGAATATGTAGTGAAATATTAGCCAATTGTGACTGAATTTGTGCCATTCCCGCACTAGTTTTTCCCACTAATGATGCATTTGTCTATGACACTATATTCTTCTTCATTAGGGGAACATAAATATGGGGTAACCTAGAAACAATAAAAAACTCTTTATGTGTGTTAGCAAAACAGGATCATAGAGCAATAACAATAAACAATAAATTTAATGCATATATTAAAACACATTATAAGAGACACATATATATTACATGGTTTACCTAAGATGAGCTATGTCCACACAGAAATTGCCAGTCCTTTATTATTATGTTGTCTAGGAAAATGAAGGGATACAACCTGCAACAACCCTGCTACACTTCCTCTTCACTCTCTAACAGTTTCTCTAACACAACAATAGAGATTGTTTTACAATCGTTAGAGGAAATTTGAGGTCTAAAATGGGCCTCCTAAGGAAAATGATAAAATAACAGTTAAAATAATAAAATAATAGTTATTAATTTTGGAGGAAGAATGAAAAAAACTACTTTTTTTGTTCGTATTTTCGACATATATCCCTGTGTGTTTACTCAAATTCTAAGTGGGAGAGCTCATTGGATGCAGAATTTAATTCCACATCCAATGAGTAACCACATTGCATACTTTTTACTGACCCCGTTACCCCAAAAACAAGAAATGCCTGAAAAAATGTGATGATGACATCATCATCACATTTTTTCAGGTATTTCTTATTTTTGGGGTAGAAGAATCCATCAAAAGTATGCAGTGTGGGTACTCATTGGATGCGGAATTAAATTATGTATCCAACAAGTTCTCTCATTTGAAATTTGAGTAAAAACAGACGGAGATATGTCGAAAATACGAACAAAAAAGTAGTTTTCTTTTATGACAAATATGTCAATTCAACCATTATGGTTGACTCATTTTATTGAAATTCTATTGGTTCTTGAATTCCAACTCACAAAATTTATTGTTGGCACGTTTTCTTATAAGGCCCATTTTAGACCCCAAATTTCCTCTAATGGCTTTCCTTATATAGGGTAATTACTATGGGAAAATACCAAGGGTCACCCAATACCATGGGACTGTAAACCATTGGACAAGAAACATCCCAAAAAATTATTTTGGGGGCTTCGCCCCTGAACTCACGCCGAAAGATCCCTAGCCTCTAGACCCCCGAGGGGGGGACAATGTCGCCCCACACCCATGCTATTGGGACAAGTGTATGGTATAAATAGGGTACAAACCTAACTGAACAATAACATCTCTGAATTTGAAAGTTCAAGCTCCACAACCAACAATCTCCCACTTTGAGACTGATCACAACAAATCCACCGTTGTTGCACTTCCTGGACTATGTTCTTAACTTTGGACCTAGAAAATTTCTCATTATCACCATCACACTTGAAGTCCAACAAAAACCGAGAAGGAACTCAATTTCTCTCTATTTACTACCTTTGTCCACATGTCTGCAGGATTATGGCTAATATGTATCTTTTCCAAATTTAACAGTTCATCTTCCATAACAGATCTTATTAAATGGTACTTGAGTTGTACATGTTTAGTCTTCAAAAGAAAAAATGAGTTCCTTGCAAGAAGAATGACACTTATGATGCCAATGTACAACCTTCTATTCTCATGTTTCTTACCCAAATCCTCCATGAACCTATGCAACCAAATCATCTCTTTCCTAGCATATGTAGCAATAACATACTATGCTTTTGTTCTTGAAAGTGAAACAACCTTTTGCAGATTTGAAATCCAACTTATTGTTGTTCCACCTACAATAAAAACATACCCTATGGTTCTCCTCCTAATGTCTTTATCACCTACCATATTTGCAACAACATTCCCTTTAGAACAATGTTTGAACCTGCAAAACATAATGCATGATAAGTGATACCTCTCAAATTCCTGAGAATCCATTATAGTTCCTTCCAATGCTCTTTACCTGGATTTTTCATATACCTACTCATAACTTCAACTATATGTGCAATATATGGTCTAGTGCACACCATGTCATACATCAAGCTTCCAACTCCTGATCAATAGGGAACCTTGGGCATGTATTCTATCTCTTCCTATGTCTTGAGACACATCTCCTTACTTAGTTTGAAATGGTTGGCCAAAAATGTACTAACTTATTTGAATTATGTATTATAAACCTATCCAACATCTTTTCTATGTACTCACCTTGAGACTATCAATTTGTGATTTTTCTTGTCTCTTGTTATTCTTATACCAAGGATTTTCTTTGCAACACCCAAATCTTGCATCACAAAAGATTTAGCTACTTTCCTTTTGAGCACATTTATATCATGCATGTTATACCCTACAACAAGTATGTCATGCACATGCAATAAAAAGATAATATTTCTTCCATTATCTAGAATTTTGAAATAAGCACAATGGTCATAATGACATCTACTATAACCCTGTTCTGTCATAAACTTATCAAATTTTAAATTCCACTTCTTTAGACCTTGCTTCAGGCCATACAAGCTCTTCTACAAGGCTTTAAACAAAATTCTCCTTCCCTTTGACCTCATATCCTTCTCCTTGCTGCATATAAATCTCTTCCTCCAAATCCCCATGGAGAAAGGATGTTCTCACATCTAACTATTTAAGATTGTTTTGCAAAAACTCTTCAATCTATGCACACACAAACTATTTCCCTAGTCTAAATGATGTAGATCTAGAACACGCAATAACTACTATGCAATATTTCCCTAATGCATAAAATTACTTGGATATTAATCTCTCATACCTTACTCGAAGGTTTCCTTGTATCTTAAACATTATTTGCGGTCCAACTTGTGTAGAAGAGGATACTTGTAATAGACACAGAAGAACAATCAAACAAAGTGAACACAATAAGATAATAAAATAATCATATGTTAATGATCAAGGAGAGAATTAATAGACAATATAACATGATACATACATTATCTATGGGAAAGAGAGAACATATTTGTATTAAATTGAGTAGGAAATAATTACAACCAAGCCTTGATGTTGAGAAAACCTTCCAATGGACACTTTACCTCTAAGCCTCACTTAGCTCCAATGCATTAATAGTTCAACACTATCTGGCCAGCATTTGGGTTCTCTCACTCATTTCATCCTCCTCCCATTCATGAGGGATGAAGGCATATTTAAGGCCAAAGATGATAGAATAGGTTGAATATTTTAGGGATAAGGTTAATGGATCATACCAAATATGGAGGAATTCGATTTCCACCTAGGAAATTCAGTTGGGATAAGGCTCTGCGAGGGATTCTTCTAGAAACTTCTCAAAATATTCTCTTTTTTGTGTTTTTGTGAAGGGAGCCACACTTTGAAATGGGACAAGAAGCATTGATAAAGGATCACACATGTTGTATTAAATAAAATAGGGACACCACTACACTTTTCTAGTGTACAATATGTGTTAGGGAGGTTTGGCGCCTTATATGAATGGTAAAGGTGAGGTAGTGCTTCAATATATGGAAAAAAACAAAGGAAAATATTCTTCCAATCAATTTTGGAAATTCACACTCTGATGGATTGAGGTAAACACTGAAGTACCAATAGAATGAACATGATTGTGACAATATTTAGGTGTAACAAAATGCCCCTGAAAGTATGAGGCTAGAGGGAAATGATAGGAAAAATACTTTGATAGAAAAGGTTATGGCTTCGAGGAAAAGGTCCAACAGTCGAAACTTATCAATAGTAAAGAACATTCTACAATGCATTAAACTTTGATACCTGTCCCAAATGACTCACAACATGGCCTCCAACCAATACAACGCAAATCCATGTTGTAAGATACAAAAAGTCATGGCTAGTGAAATACAATGTAGAAGCATGCGAACAAGACTCAAATTTGTAGATAGATACCCAACATACAATGTATATCTATGTCATACTGATGCAAATCTAGGCATAGCCATCAACATACATCGTGGTTCTATGCAATAACTCATACCAAATACTCCATAACAACCTAAGGGGAAGGAAAATATAACAAATAAATGACTAATGAACACCCATGGACTTCATCCCGTGCTCGAGAAAGTATGATTCTATCCATGGGAATAGATGTATTGAAGTTGAACATGGTATAAACCACTTGATTACCGGTCAATGATGTGAATCATTAACAAGTGTGAGGGAAATCACCCTTAATTTCAATAATTCCCAAGGTACCCTAGTACATTCCTTTCAATGTGAACAAATGAACCGAATTCAAACACCCAGTGAAATATTTCAATCAAAGGAAAATTATGAAAGCCTATTGTCGAAAGTGGGGAAAACAACCATTGAGGCATGCAGGTCTCAAGGTACTACCATGTTTCTAAGACTAGTTCCAAGAAGATGTGCTGATGTCAATAGAAATAATCTTGTCGAAGGAGGGCCATGATCAATCCCACATCAACAACACAAACTTAGAACAAATTTATTGGAAATAATTTTTAGTATGAAATAACCATAGGAAAAAATCAAATATAACCGACACAAAAGAGAGGTAGTCTTGACTATAGAGAGTAATTATGACACAAAAATTTCCTTTGAATATTGAACGGCGTGACCAAAGATTTGGTATCATTGACTAAACAAGGAAGATACAAAGACATAATGCAACAAAATATGATGCATTCTTTGAAATGAATTAAATGAGTGACATGAATCATGAAAGAGGATCGACTCAGAGACAAGATGAATACCCCAACTATTTAAATGAAATGCATACATGTGTCATGTTCCAAGGTGACTAAAAACCTGGCATTAATAAAAATGGTAAAATCATCTCCCATTCCCTTAATTTACATATCATGATTGATGAGTGCCTCGTTGCTTTTTAACAAGATGGAAAAAGGGTAACAAACACTCAATATATCTCATCCTTCAAACTAGTCCAATCTCACATGTTTTACGAACCTAAGAAAGGAGGGGTTCGTTCCTAGAGAGGGTATTTCAATGTTTGATTTAACGATTCCAATGAAAGAAAATGAGGTGTTGTTCATGTTTAGAGAATTTAAATGAAACTAAAGAAGACTTCAAAAAGTTCTTTTTCGTAAGTTTAGTCCCCAAGGTACAAAACATTATAAACCGATACCTAGGAGAACTCTTCTAGATGCAATGAACTAGAGTATACCTTTTTCATAAATGAGTCTAAATGATTTGAAAAAGGAGTAAACTATCACTGGATATATGACCTTTCAAATACTTTTTTAAGACTGAAAGAATCAAATTCACTTGGAGACCTTTTTGTGTTTAAGGATCCTAAAAAGATCTTAAAGATGACTCCAGGGGGTTCCCTTTTTCGTATCAATTTTAATGAGTCCAAAAAAGAGAAAAAAACATACTTGATACCTTTTTCTCTACATTTTTAACGATCATGACTAGTGTATAAAAGCACTTAGAACAGTTTTCATTATTGAATCCAGAGCAGGAAGAAGCAACAAAACTAAGCTCAAAACTATCTTACTATTTTAAACGATCTCAAATATCGATTGGAAGAATGCTCAAGGTATCTGCTCAATTTTTTTAAGGAGTTTGACACATAATAAGAACTATGATCAATATGTTGTTTCATGGTTTAGAGAGCTCGAAACTAAAAATAAAGTATGATAATAAAAGGAGTCCCATAGATGGGTGTTTTCCCCACATGATGTCGAGTGGTTAGTACTTTCCCCTAGTATAAGTGTAAAGTAGCTTAACTCCAACATAATATAAATAAGTTGGAGACATGCCCCCCAATATTCATTTCATCTTTTTTCTTCTTCTTCCAACTAAATTCTGGGTTACTCCTAGGAAAAGGTTCACCAAAGATTGAGGAATAAAGGGGATTAAGTGATACAAGTAGATGAAATGAAGGTTCAAGTTAAAAGACTTGACACAATGGAAAAATTTGTTTAATTATTTAACGAGCTTGACACAAAAAGGGAAATCTACTCATAATGACATGTTTCATTTTCATAGAAGCTTGAAACAAAAAATAACTATGCTTGTGGAGACCTATTTCATTTTTATGCAAGATTGAAACATAAAATAACTATGCTTGAGGTTAGTTTTATTTTTTTAATGAGCTTGAAACTAGAAATACACTATACTCAAGGAAACCTATTTTGTTTTTTAATGATATTGACAGATAATGTGAACTATGATCACTTTCAGTTATTACCCAACACGATGTGCAGAGGTTGGTGAATTCCCCCCCTTACATAAGAAGCCAACGGCTTAACTCCAGTATGATTTCAAAGATTGGAGACATTCCCCCTAAGATTCCCCATGATGGGAGGAAGCTATTAGTTTACAAAGGATTCAAATTTGGCATGATTTCTATAGTTAAGAGAAATGGTCGATGAAGGGGAAGGAACCACAAGAACATGAGGGATATTCAGGGAGTTCTGATGACTAGGAGTTATATGATGATCAGGTTTAACAAAGGAAAGTTGATCAATGGTCACAATATTCCTATCATGGGGAAAATGAATCACTTGAAAGAGTGTGGATGTAACGTTCCACGATCTGATGTACATATTTGAACACTAAATCTGCTGATAATTTAATAAAGATTTGAAATTAAAACTGTGTATTCAACCAGACAATTTTTAGACTAGGAAGATGGAGGTATTTCGCTGGTAAATTGATGAATAGGGAAGCAGTCAAAGGGAAAAAAACAAGGAAAAATTTAGGACAGAGAATCATCTTCCCTAACACATTTATATCGGGGACCATTTAGGCTTTAGAGTCAGCTATGCTGAAACTTACTTCCGTGCTTCTCGGTCACCCAACCGTGAAACTAGGAATATTCTTCCAGATCCTTTCAGCCAAAGGATTGGGGAAATTAAAAGAGGTTTTATTAAACATTTAAATTCATCCAATGTTGTTTCATACATATCAGAATAATTCAAGGAAGACTTGAGGCTATTTGGGAGAAGTTGCGCAATTTTGGCAATTTTGTCCTAGGGAGGTCCTGTGCAGTGAAGGCTTCCCAAACAATGTACGGAATAAAATAAATTGAATTATGAAAGGATTTATGGACATAGGGTTCAATAAAAATCATACATTATCTTACGTAATTTCATTCGGATAAACATAACTCCCGAAATTGATAAAACTACAAAACTAGTAAATTTTAACTAGTCATCTAGATAGGGTGCACTGAAAAGCATTAAGTTTGTATCAGAAGTTTATCAGACCTGAGAAAGGAATTTCAAAGAGATTAATACATATTTAATTTACACATTACATCTTTTATAATCATACCCATGGCCATTACTCATTTATTATTGCATCAAACTCATCAAAACCCTCATTTAAAGACACATTAAAGCTCTTTCATGGGAAAGTAGACATGATAGATTAATGGAAATAATCCTAAAAATATTAAAAGGATATTAAACAGGACCTATGGAATGTTTCGCAACAAAATTAATTTTGAATATTGACCACTCCCAAAATGGGACACAAAACGGTGGGCATGAAGCCCAATTTTGACAGCAAGTTGGATTGGAGCGTAGGTGAAGCTTTCACTTCAATGGAGATCAATTTCACTGAAGAGAATTTCTTCCATAGATGTTTTATCTGAATGTGTTTTTGTTCATGAATACTCCAACAGCTGCAAAGAGAAAGAAAGGGAGGAATAAGAGAGGCGATGGAAGGAATTGGGCCACATCTCCCAAAGGTCTATGGTACATCACTCAGTAGAAGTTATGCTTCACATAAGCAAAAAAAAATATTTATCCAAACCGAGTAATATAGCTACCTGTGTCTTTTTATATCTTTTAATGACTTTTTTAGTGGGTAGGTGACATGTGAGCACAATTCATCCACATAGAAACCCTAACTCTAGCCACATATGCACTCTCCTTGAGTAATTGGAAAGTAGGGACCTTGTGTGTTGTTTCCTTGTCCATGTCATTCATCTAATTTGGAAACTGCACCCTCCTTAGGCCCAGAGTTGTTATTTTCCCCATCATATATTTTCTAATCTTCCCTGCTTTTGTGACTGAACTCAAAAGGGGAAATTGTGCCTTCCTTTGGTCTGATGTTTCCTTCTTTTCATTATGATGGCTTTTTCTTCCATCCTCTTTTGTCACTACACTCCTAAATGGAAACTGCACCATCCTTTGGTATGATGTTTCCTTTTTAGATATGATTTCTTTTTTCATATCTTTTGGCACTTTCCTTATTCCTCTAATTGCTTTATTTTTTCAATCTCTTGTCACTTTCTAAATATCCTCATTGGCACGTTGGCTTGCCAATTGCACCCTCTTGACATGGCAAGCTCAATTCCACATATTAAATTTCTCAATAATTAATAATGGAAATAATTGAAATCAAGTACATGCCTTAATGATAATTATTTAGAAAAATTTCCCTACAATAATTAATTAATGCCACTTCCCCCCCCCCCTAGGTATTTAGAAATGTCCACACAATTGGTGGTCAAAATGTGGGGACATGGCAGTCCTCCCCTCCTAAATCTGTGTTCCCTCAAGGAGAAGCACCCTAGATTGTTAAAAATTTCTCCATCATGTTTCTATTGCACCACTATGATCCTAGTCATTTCCTAAATGACCACCTATGACAACAAAATTGTCCACCCAGTAGAGGTAAGTGAGTAGAATTCATGGATCCCACTGCCTCCTATGCCATGATCCATATACTTTGCTCCCTTTGGAAATATTCCATTCCCAAGAATGCCAAGGTCCCATGGTATCATCAACCTCCTTCCAATCTTCAGGAACAATAAAACAATTCCATCATCATAAAGGATTAAAATCATAATGTGGAAACCATACCACCATACTGAAATTTGAAAACTCTCAATGCAAAATTGGAAAAGTTCCCCACCCAACATAGAATTATTTATGTGCTTGATACACACTAGCACTGAATCTCACAATTTTGTTGTTGTAATATATATGTGTGAGTGCCATGTCCAGCCCCAATGAGTATAGGAATTATCCAACCAACTAGGATGCCCAAACTTCTCACAATAAAATGATGCATCACAATTATCTTCAAGAATGCAAGCAGGAAATACAAATGAGTGTCCCCTCATCCAATCTGATAAAGTACTGAAACTCCAGCCACAAGGTCTATGTGAACACTTCTAATGGCTCAAATCTCTACCATTGGTCAAATGGTACATGAATCCATCCAACTATGTGTATTTCCTCCACAAATACCACCTTATTCAAGACATTTCTGTCATCAACGCCTCTTGGCAGTTTGCTTGCTCAGCTGCCTTCCACTGCTCATGAGCAGAAATTTTTCTGCAAGAAGACTCCATGTGTGACATGTAATCTTCCACCCAATCCATATGTGGATGAATGGAATCAATTGGCATCAATATATTCCTATGTGGTTGTTGGGAGGGTGATGGTGCATTCAACAAGTATTCATGGACACCTAGGAAAGCCTCCAACTCTTCCCATTGCACCAACAAGGAAAAATCCTTCTCACAATTTCCATCCCCACTTGATGAGGCTGAAATACAAGTGTAGTTAAAACTGTGAATCACATATCTACAATAATTATCCACCCAACTTATGGCTTCCCCATATCCATCTTCATTTTACTCTTCCATGGAGAAGAATTCTCTCTAGAAAACAATTCCAGTTTTTCCCGGAAAAGACCAAGTACTTGGTTCTCATCAAACTTGTCTGCAGAGTACTCAAGCACCTGCAAAACCAAGTGCATCTCATGATCCATCATATCATGAGATTCCTCCATCTATTCATGAATGCAATAATCCATATGATGGATGAACAATGTGTAGGAGGGTAGGTAATATCTTTGAAACTTCTCATGAAGTTTATTTATCTCCATTTTGGATTCTTTGAGTGCAGATTGAGTTTTCTTCAAGGAATATTTGGTGGTAAACAACTATTGTGTGATCTTTAAAATATTTTATTCATCCTTCAAACATTCTACATTCAACACATCAACAAGCTCAAACAAATAATCTATATCAGAAATAAATTGAAAGAAGTCCCCTTGTATTGTAGACAATGCCTTTTGCATCTCCTCCTTGGATTCAAGAGAATATTGATCTTCCAATGAAGAATCTATCCAAAAATGGTGTGCCACTAAAGCATGTGTGTCTTGGATAAGGTGTAAATCCTTTTGAATATTCTTTTCATCCATCCTCAAAGAGCAAGAAAACGAGTGGGGTTCTTGAGGAAAATCACCCCCTTTTTCTTTTCTGCAATTATCTTATAGTGACTCGCACTTCTCTTTATGAATATTTCTTTCTGCTTTCCCACCTACAAGACAAGATGGCTCATATCTCTCCACAATCATGATAGTGGGATTTGGATTCTCATTGAGGTTAATCCTCTCCTATGATGTAGCTGAAACTTCATCATGCTACAAGAGAGTCCAAAAATATGAACTATGTTCATCCCTTTGCATCAGATTTACTTCTTCAGATTTCCTAGTTCACACCCAGCTAATGGGGGATTGTCTTCCACTTCATTGTAAATTTCATATGATGATATCATATCTGATCTATTTTCTTATTTTGGATCTTATTCAAAATATCTCTTATTGTTGGACACGGATGGGCAGACCCGGGTTTACTTTATTGTACCAACAAAACCCCTAGCTCACTGGCCCTTTCGGCGATAGACCACAGAATGGCCTGAAGTCTCACCCGAAGTGATCTTGGATGAGTTGGATGAAGACTCAAGTGTCCTCAATTAGTTTCTGTAGCATCCTAGGGTTCTATGTCTCTTCTCAGCCAGTGGTATGTCTCAGCGATGCGATGTTTCTCTCTTCCTAGCTGACTTTGCTGGATTACTAGTTCTTATCACATCGCTGCTTCTAGGACGATGCGCAAACTTTCTCCTCCACTCAACTCTTTACTTACGATATCTCAGACCGTGGCTCCTCCGACAATGCGATATCACCTTTCTATACTACGATATTTTCTACATTAAGACTCAATCTGCTCACCACTCTTAAATTCCAAAGGATTTCTCTCTGGGTATAATAGCTCAGTTAACCTTCGTAAGGGTGTTACGCAATCTTCACTTAAGCTTCTACAGTAACACGCTGAATCATTACTTATGCTTAACTTGCTGAACTAAACGTACAGAGGTCATTTAACACTGTAACTGTTAACTGTCATGAATCAAGCATTGGAAAACTCATACACAGAATACTTAACAGATTCAACTCCCAGTTATCTTCTAAGCTACTGTAAATTGACGAGTATCATACATACATTTATTAACTATTAAGCAAAGTTCATGTAATGAATAACAGATAGCAAATAAGTAAACACAATCACATGAACAGTTGCACAACATGGGTATTTTACGTGGTTCACTTCCAGGGGGGAAGCTACATCCATGGGAACCGGTTCTTATATTATATCTTGAGAGAGTAAACACAGTTCTACTGCAACCTATTATGTAGCTTGAGATCTTCTGGGAAACTATGTGCACATAGCCGAGATCCCTTCTCTCCTAGATCTCTTATCCTTCTATATTGCTTCTCTTACAATATACTCTTCCTCTCTCTCTCTCTCTCAATCCCTGTGGATTGTTCAATCCCTACGGATTTTTACATTCATACTCAAGGAGCCGGCTACTGGTTACAGTAAGATAACTACAGACTGAATAACAGAACCAGAGCTCGACTCTTACAATACTGAGACACTAGAGAAAACTTAGCTAGCTCGCTGTCTAACTATCTGAATGTCTAGATGTCTAACCTTTCATAATACAAAATACATGCTTATATAGGCAGCCCGAAGGTCTCACCATGTTACAACACTGTGGGCCTTTCCCAATAGTAACCCAAAAACCCTAACTATGACATTCAGCCTATCTATACTTTGAACTGCTGCTTCGTCACACCACAACTTTCTGTAGTCTTCTACACTTCCCGGCGCTAATCATGGGCACAGGCACCACTTCCTCGGTAGCTCCCTTTCTGTCCTTTGTCTTCAATACCTCGGCCTGTTGCTCCTTTTCCATTTATGAGGGTAGCTGATCCCTCTTGTCTTTGCCACTGCCTTAAGTGCAGTGGTTAAGCTCTCTCTTCTAGGTCGCTGCCTTAAGTGCAGTGGTTGAGCTCTCTCTTCTTAGTTGCTTCAGGTATTGTTCCCTTTGAATTTCTTGTCCTGATATAGCATCTTTTCCTGTAGCTACGGGACCCTAATCCAATAGTCCCCTAACACTCACTTGTGGTTTGTCCTCGAGCCACTAACAGCTAGTTTCTCTTGCTATAGCTTCTCCTTGGCTTCCTGCGAAGTCCTTGTAAATATCTCTCTAAGTCCTGTGACATCTTTATCCATAGCTTCGACACACTCTTGTGCCATTTCAAGCATAGCTTGACTAATGGTGGAGTCTTCTGTGTCATCAATATCACTCTTGCTTTTAGTGAACTCCTTGACCTTCTGCTCAACTACATCGACTAGCTTTACGATTTGTTCCTGATATGGTTGAAGCAGGTTATTGAATTGTATTTCTTTTTCTCTTAACCATTGCACTTCCTGTTGCAAATGGTTCATCTCTATCGTCTTGTTCATATTTGCAAGAGCTCCTAAGCTCTTGACTTCTTCCTTCATTGCTGCTATTACATTCTCTATCTTCTGGATGCTCTGCTGTAACTCCAGTCTATCTGGGAGCTCATCTAGCTCTGACCATGTCTTTGTCACCTCAGCTAGTAATGATGCTACATCATCTATGCGACACTTCATCTATGTTGAAGTGAGTCTAAAGGCCTCTACCCTTGCTTCGTTTTCTGCCTGAGGTGTGCCTGGTGCTCTAGCCTCAAGCTCAACAATATGCGCTTTGTGGTCTTCCTCCATATTGGTCACTGTTTCTTCCAGAGCCTTTGCTTTGTCTGCAATTCTTCTTACCTTCTGCATTAGAGGTAAGGCAAAATTTATGTTAAATTGGGGTAACTCCAGCGCGATGTTCTATAGGACCTGACTTATATCATGTTCTCTATCTTCATATAATCTTAACTCCTCTGCCTTTGTCTGAAAGCGTGCAGTGAGCTCTACATTCTGTTGTCTCAGCTGAGTGTTCTATTTATACGTTGCAAGCTCTCTATCCCTAAGATCTATGGCTACCTACTGCTGGATCATCTGTAATTGATCAACAGGGAACTATGCCAGATTAAACTCGACAGGGTGTCGTACCTATATCTGCACATCAATCATCAAAGCAGGGAGTCGGATGCTCCCTAGCGGTATCAGTACTGTATTGATGCGATCCTTTTCAAAGACTTCCTTGCAGGAAATCGATTGTCTTGAGATTTCTCCAGCTGTCGCCTTAACTAGCTGAGTCTGCGTCATGGAAGTCTTCTCAGTTAGTTCTTTCAATTACAAAAGCTTCTTATCTATCATGCTCTGCAGCTTGTCCTGCGATGTCTGCATCGCCTGAAATGAGTCGCGCATCGCCTCCTGCAATCTCGTTGTGATGAGTTCATATTCATCCTATTTTAGTACAGTCTCTGTAACTGGATTTGCGGCTTTGGATTTTTTCTTCTTTGGTGCCTCTGGTAGCACTTCTTCTACATCTTTCCTCTTTTGTGCCTGTGGTGTCCCTTCTGCTGTATCTTTCTTCTTTTGTGCCTGTGGTGGCACTTCTGCTGTATCTATCTTCTTAGATCCCACTTTGTCTTTTCCTTTGTCCACTGGGTTTTTCTGTCCAGTACCTGGTGGTACTGCTATGGCATCTTCTAATTCCTTCTTCCATTCTTCAGCAAAGTCTTTGATGGCATCTTCTACATCCTGTGCTGTCATCCTGAATGATCTAGTACCCCAGTTATCCGTTCTCAACCCTTTTGGCCTCAGATAGATTGTATGCATGTCTGCAAGGAAATCAAGCCGATTGTCGTACATATCAACAGTCTCTGTGTTGATCTGCGGTGTCTCCTGGATGACTCACTGCAATAGCCTATAGTATTCATAGAATACTATCATATTGATCTTTTTCTTGGCTAGGCTGTTACTCTCTCATAAATTTTCATACCGTGCACCTCTGCAGTCTCCACCTCACAGCTGTAGAAACTGGGTATGGGGCGGCTCTTTCCACCCAACGAATGCGCATAATATAAGCAGCCACGAGAAATGGAAGGGATGGTTTGTCTCATCCTGTGCTACCAAACAATCTTAAAGAAAAATATTTAATAAAAACAAACACCAATTAAATTGTTCAGCTTCTGGGACTTGTATGGCAGGGTGAATTACTGATCCTGTGACTTATTTCAGGCGCACTTTGGTTAACATTCTGCCTACAAGTAGACTGGCTATAAATCTGAGTGTATCATCGATTAAGCTTGCGAGGTCATAAGCCCGACCTCCTCTCTGTAACTTATACTTGTTGACTAGGGTTGCTGGTAGCTTAGTATCCTTGGTCTTACTTGATATATGTGTCTGAGGGTCCTTACCGATCTTGGACAGCCCGGTGATGCGGTGTATCGGATCGATATGCAAATCAATCCTGTTACCCAGCCAGAGGTAACCTCCATGTACACAAGAAAGTAGCACACACACCACGGCATTAACCTCTACACCTCGTCCAAAATGTGGTATTCTCAACAAATTGAGCAAGCCCGACTTCTCAAGAATCTGGACATGTTCCATAGGAACAAACTCATCTGTGACAGTCCTCGGGTTCCTCTGAACAGTAAGATACCGATCCGGCTGAAACTGAAGATATGTCTTACTATCTCCAAGGTTATATTTTGTAAATTTGAGAACATGGGCATATCCTAACAGATCTCCATCTTCCTTTACACGAGAATCAATAGGTGGTAGCAGAACAGGAAACTTAACACCCTTGGGAATGGTTACCTCTGGTGCATTCTCAATGCATGGCATGATGTATTCTATTGCCATATGAATTTCTTCTTCCTACTCTGAGCTGGACTCTTCTACTATCTGAGCTTGAGTCTTCATCCTCGGTGTCTTCCTGACCTGTGGTGTACCTAATTTCACAACCTTGGGCGGCATCATCATATCGGACACGAGGCCAACATGCTGGAATCATCTCACAATGTCTTCTAAAGGTTCCTTCTCGGACATACACCACTCGGTGCAATACTCTGGACTGGCAATGGCTGCATAATTGGGAAACTAGCACTCTGTAACTGGAGTATCTCTGCATAGGGAAAACTCTACAAGCTGCTCTATAACTCTCAAAAATCGCAAAAGTAACCCTTCTGTGTGAATGATCTGTGTATTTATAACGAAGGCGATAATCTCTGAAGGCGATAATGATCTGTGTCACTTAGACTAGACCCGTGGGTTGTATTTATTGCATGGATAAGACAACATCCATCATCCCGGTCCTCATTAAGTGCTGAAATATGATCAAATCTCCCTTGGCCGGCAATCTCGACCAAGATTTACCAAATCTGGGAAAATCACTATACTGTTTCCAAATCTAGGGCAATGTATACCAGTCATTTTTACATTAACTGCTTGTCAAAAGGTGAAGTGACTAGTCCTCTGTCCCTTTTCAAAATTGTCTATGTGGCATGGGGAACATCGCATTGCTGCGATAACACACCGCATCGTCCTGAACCAAAGTGTTGGCATGAACTCCGCAATGTTCAAAAACTTCTCAAGCGTCCTATGACTTGCGCAAAACAAAATTTTCCAATGTGATTCCTCATACTTAGAAAATTTTTTATTTGTATTTCATGTGTAGACTAGTTATCGATGTGATGCCTCCTTTCAACTACACTGGACATCTGCACTACGATAAACTATCTGAGTTAGGGCTGGGAGGTGGAGTGGCTATCACTATAAAGCTTAAGTCTACTGCCATTAATCAAGGTAGGGACAAGCTCCCCATTCAGTTTACTGAGCTAAACGACACCTCCTTCTGTAACTTATTGTATCTAATATGACCCCAACCAATGCGTCTTGAACTTCCCTAGAAACTTAAAAAACTTGATGTCATAAAGGAGCACTAGGTCTCCTATCTAAAAACTCTTGCTCTTGATGTGCCTGTCATGCCAAGATTTTTCTCGTGCCTTCTGCACTTTCTGATGAAATCCTGCGATGAATCTGTCTTCTTCTCAGGCAAGCAGCTGTGCTAGTCTTTGATTCATCGTATCTGTATCAGTTATCTCAGTAATTTGAGCAATTCTTAAACTGGGAATAATATATTCCATAGGAATAACAGCCTCTTGTCCATACACCAAGCTGAAAGGTGTGTATCCTGTAAGTTTCTTGCATGTAGTCCTATAAGCCATAATATAATATTAACCCTGAGGTCCCAATCATTTCTTTGGCTATTACAGATCTTAGTAAGAGCATTTCCTAGAATCTTGTTAAAAGACTCCACCGTACCATTAGCTTGTGCGTGGTAGGGAGTGCTCTTATGGTGCTGTATCTGAAATTCCTTTGTCAAGGCCTCAATAGTGCTATTTAGAAAGTGTGTTCCTTGATCACTCATCAAAATTACTGGACATCCAAATCTACTTATGATGTTTTCAAAAATGAATTGTGCAGCTGTAGCAGCATCACAATTCCTTACTGCTTTGGCCTCCACCCACCTGGTGAGGTATTCTGTTCCTGTGATGATGTATCTCTCACCAGTTCATTTTCCTGGTGGATTGATAGGACCCACGAAATCTATAGCCCACTTGTCAAATTCCCACAGCGTAATCTATGGTCGCAACATCATTTCATCTCTTCATGAAGGTTTTCCTACCCTCTGGCAGATATCGCAACATCTGCAAAATTCCTTAGTGTCTTTGTGCAAAGTAGGCCACCATAGTCCTGCAGCTAGAATTTTCTGAGTAGTCGGCTTTCCTATGAAATGGCCTCCTGCGGTACCTGAATGTGCTTCTCTGATAATGGCCTCTTTTTCATCTGGCATAACGCATCTGCGCAGGACTTCATCTGGACCTAACTTGTATAACTTTCCTGCGATCAAAGTGAAGTCTCTTGCTTTAAAAACTAACTGCTTCTTTTGCTGCTTAGTAAACTCAATTGGAGCCCACCCTGTAGTGAGAAAGTGAATAATATATGCGTAATACTCATCTGCGATCTGGATAGAAAACAATTGTGCATCTGGCAAATTATCCTCTAGATTATTTGGTTCTTCTCCTAAGTCTATTCGTGACAGATGATCAGGTCTGTCATTTAATCTCCCTGGTTTTACAATAATTTCAAACTCATACTCTTGAAATAGGAGTAACCATCTACAGATCCTTCCTCCTAACACTGGCTTATTGACCAACTACTTTAAAGTGGAATGGTCAGTGAACATCTTGAATGGGGCACCCAACAGGTAGTGCCTGAACTTCTGTAGAGCATACACCATAGCTAATCCTTCTCTTTCTGTAGTGGTGTAGTTCTTTTCTACGGTAGATAACTCTCGGCTTGAGTATGCGATAGGTTGATCGATACCCCCTTCGCCTGGCTGGGTTAAGACAATCCCCAGTACGATGCCAGATGCATCCACATGTACATGAAATGGCTTGTTCCAATCTAGAAATACTAAGATGGGTGCTGTAACCATATTTTCTTTAAGAGTGTCTAGACTGTTCTGGAATTCCTCATTCCATAGGAATTTCACGTCTTTCTTTAACAGTTTTTCCATAGGTGTTGTGATCTTTGCATAGCCCTTTATAAATTTTCTATAGTACCCGGTATGACCGAGCACTATCCTCAATTGCTTGAGTGAGTTGGGTGCTGGAAGATTTACGATGATGGAAACCTTTGCAGGATCTACCATCAAGCCTTGTCTGCAAACAATATGACCCAACAAAATACCAAATGGTGCACAGAATATACATTTATTCAAGTTAAGAGAAATCTAATATTTCCTACATTTCTCCAACATGAGCCTTAAATCTCCTATATGCTTGTTGATTAATCCAAATATAGTCCAATAATCAAAATAGACTTCTAAGAATTTATGGATGTATTCCTTAAAGACAGCAACTACTACTCTTGAAAAAATAGCTGGTGCATTCTTAAGACCAAAGGGCATTACCGTATACTGAAATGAGCCCCATTCTGTCACAAAGGTGGTCTTATGTCAATCCTCTGGATGGATTCTGATCTAGTGATAGCCTGAAAATCCATCAGTGAAGGAGTAGACCTCCTGTCCTCCCACATTGTCTAAAACTTCATCAGTAAAAGGTGTCGAAAATGGGTCACGAAGCGATGCGTCGTTGAGTTTGCACAAATCGACACAAATCCTAATTTCTCCTTTAGTTTTTTTTTCCTGCACAACCATGGGACTAACCCATTCGCTCTCTTCTACTAGCTCAATGATTCCTGCTGCTAGCATCTTATCAATCTCATCCTTAACATTTTCTTTATAACAAGGATTTAATCTGTATGGACGCTACTTAACTAGCCTGGCATCCTCTTTCAAAGGTATCCTCATTACTCCCAAATCTCCTACTATTCCATTCATCTCTGCAAACTTAGTGGAGAATAAGTCCTGGTAGTCGTGTAACAGATCTGCAATGTGTCCTACCGTTTTAACATCCCAATAGTCTCCAATAGAGGCAAACTTTGGTTCTGTTTCTATGCCAATATTGATCTTTTTAATCTTGATAGGCTCTGTGATAGCTAGAATCTCTAGCTTCGGTCCATCAACTTCGCAAGTCCCTTTTGACTCTGGAATGTTGATGCTACGATGATTCTCATCCTCATCGCCTGACTCTTCTGTGAAGTTGTAGCACTCTAGCGCATCTTCTAAATGGATGGCCCAATCAGGTTGAGCAGACACTAATAGGGTATATTCATCAAATATCATAGTCTTTATAACATATAGAGCCTGATCAATGCTTGGATACTCAGATTCAAAAGTGAAAGTGAGTTCAAAGCTGTCTATCATAAGTGGCCATGTAGTCGTTCCTCTGCGCAACTCGGCGTCAGTGTACCAATTCCTTGGGATTGTGTCTAAAGTGTGAATGAATAGGTGAACCCATTCATCCTCGGGAATGTTTGACCAATTCTGTTCACAACTCTTAATATGTGACCTGGGGTCACTTTCTCCTGTATATTTCTGCTGTAGACACTCCTTGTCATTAGAAAATTTGATCGCCATCAATCTCTTGAAATCATCCCATGATGCGATATGTTCTTTATGTGCATGCCACCATCTTGCAGGTGTGGCTCTTACTGCAAGGTCAATAGCTGACATCCTCTGCTCGTGAGAAATTTCCTGCTCAAACTGCTGTAAGAAGTCATTGACATCCGCCAAGCCATGAAACGATGGAATATCCTTAACCTCTGCACCAATACATCGTAGTGACTTAGTCATAAATGCACATCTGCGAGCTAAGACTTCATAAATTCTATTCTGCCAATTTTCTAGACCAACCTCTAAATCGGATGCGCATGAGTTGTCGTATTGCCAACTAATATTTCCTTCTGCGGTGGGGTTGATGTAATCACTCTGATTGGTGGTCATCTGATAGAGGCTCTCCATATTATGTACCTCTTCCTCTGCTGGGATAGGTTCAATGTATCTAGGACCCTGGAAAGGATCCAATGGTGTGATGACCTGGATCTGTGTATCCTCAAAGGTCATTTGTCTTTTCTTCAAATTGATAACAGCCATGTTATCGATTGCCCAATCAATACCTAATAAAGCTGGGTACGGTCTACTATCGCCAATGATTTCTATGACTTCAAATTATGCAAAGCTGTGAACTCCGTCAATATCAACTGGTACTTGCGGTAATCGACCCAGTGGTGATACCCTCTACTGGTTGGCTAAGCACAGATGGATAGGTGATCTGTCTAACTTAGGGCTACCCATCTGTTCCCATGTCTGCTTAGTCAGAACATTGACCTCTGATCCTAAATCTAGGATTGCCTCATCCATTTCAAATTCTCCAACTTGTGCTGTGATTCTCATCTCTCTTCCTGTTCTTGTATGTCCCATAATATTATGAACAGCATGCTGCGCACTACTCACGAAAGAAGATGACTGACACTGATCTATGATGCGCTGAAGCTCTCCGATAGCTTTCTCATTTCTCATGAGTTTCAAGCAACTCCGTAGGAAGGATTGTACACTTCCTGTCAACTCATCCTTGTCGCACCTTCCAGATGTGGTAACCTGTGATGTCTGCATAGGATTAACGCCACAAGGTGTTTGTTGCGGTATGCCCCTGCACGGCAGTACCTACGATCCTGATGGTGTAGGGTCATCAAAGAAAGTTTTAGCTTGCTGAAACATTTCTTTGTTCTTCTGCAGGTCGAGTGGTGTTGATTTATTAGTGGCTTTACGCACCCACTCCAAACCTGTGTTCTTTTCAGCATACTGCGATGTTCTACTAGTAGAAGCACCGCTGTGAGTCATAATATTTACTTTTGGTTCTGGCTCTTTCTGCTCAACAGCAATAAGTTGAATGTTCTAGTGTACTGCTGGCTTAGGGTCCCTAATCTTGGCTATCAAGATAGGACATTCTTCGATAGTATGGTCATAGGACCTGCAATATTTACATGTCGTAGTAGGGTTCTGACAATCCCTAGCATAATGTCCTATAGCTCCAAAGTTGTAACAAGTAGTCGATCCACAGCCACGGCCAAAACCTCCACCATGGCCTCGTCCTCTGAATCCTCCACCACAGCCAACATGAGCCGGTTCATGCTGTGGTCCTGCTGCTGGACCTGGTGTCTCTGACTGGACTCTGTAGAAGTCATGTTTTCTCTCGACCATGAGATCATAAGCTCTGCAGTTATTTTCATCATGTCCTACGGACTTACAGAAGTTACAGTATAATTTCTTGGGAGTTTGTACATACTTCTGAAGTAAAGGGCATTCCTGGGGTCTATGTCCTCTTGTTCTACAGAGTTCACACCATGGCCCTTGATTCTGTATTAAGGGGTTAGGAGCCCCACTCGCTAGATACTCAAAAAATAGTGGATAGTTATCTTTAGTATGGCCTTGTCCTTTACACTTTGTGCACCATAGTTCTTGTGCAATCTCTTTTCCTTTTTTAATCTCATGTAGCTGTAACGTGAGATTGGCTAACTGATTCTGCAGGTTTGTCATACTTGTACTAGTCTTAGCTAGAGGTGAATCCTCTAGTTTCATTGCCATCTCCAACGATTCATCCTATGTACGGAGTCTCTGTTGCATCAGTGGAAGTCTGATGTGAGGGAGCAGTGCTGCGATGAACCATTCCTTATGTTGCTCCGGTGCAAACTCAAAGCTAACTTGGTCTATAAGAGCTTTAAATTTCTGATCAAAGTCCCATACTGACTCTATGGGTAACTGTTTGATGTCTTTAAGCTTTGCGATACATTGTGACTCATACTTAGGTTTCTTAAATTCTTTGATCATGGCGGTCCTGACCTGTATGAGAGTTCTGGGCTGCGCTGTTGTACACTTCATATACCATGTTAAAGATCTGTCTCTAAGTGTGGTGGCCAATTGGAAAAGTTTAGTATTATCATCCGGAATCTGTTTAATGGTCCATATGGCTTCACATAGGAACCAATGCTGCTCTGGGTCTTCTTCCCCTGTACCCTTAAAGGTAGGTAACTTCATGTCATCCCCCATTCTGTTTCTACGTGGTGGATTCTGATTTGCTGTATTACTACCACTCGGTGGTGTAGATGTAGGTGATGTAGCGGTAGTATGTACTATCGGTGAACTACTAGATGTAGTTCCTGCGGGATTATTCTGAGTCCCGGTCAGTTTTTGTGGGGTATACGGGTGGTAAGGGATACCTCCTACTATTCTTTCTCTAGTACTTTGAATCTGTTCTCTAGTACTGTCTGAACTGTTTTCGAAGAGAGAAGATCTGAAATCTACTTTATATTTCTTACCACTACGTGTACATCCAATTTCTTCAAAATCACTCTCAAATTCTTGTGACATTACACTGAATTAACTTATTCATCTGAGAATATATCGAGTACTCCTCTTTCATGTAATAACATCTTAATGGACAAGTTTAAAGAGTTCAAGTACTTACCACGATATCCTTTGAAGAATTACCTCTCGGCTTTGCTGAAACTCTTTCTTTGATCAACTGCAAACTCTGTAATGAAGCCTTCCAGCAAACTCGCAAGCCAGAAGTCGACTGCTCGTGAAATGGGATTGTCTATGCTCTTCACGGTGTGAATAAGCTCCAGTTTCCAGACAATGTTCCTTTTCTTCTTGAATATGTGCTTATCAGTCAACTTTCACAACCAGTCGTACAACTCATTTGCATAGGTCGCAAAAAATATCTCATGCAGGTCTGTGAAGATATGTTTTTGTAACCAGTCCTCTATACTCAACCTAGGACTCTTATTTTCTGTCACAGAGAATTCTCTTTCCTTAGAACCAACCCAGTGGTTAAGTTCTTCTTTAGTAGGATGCCAATAGAAAATTAGCTCTTCAATTTGTTCAAAACCAGCAACGGAACCATTTGTTGGACACGGATGGGCAGACCCAGTTTTACTTTATTGTACCAACAAAACCCCTAGCTCACTGGCCCTTTTGGTGTGTGAGGACCTTGCATCAAATAATTAATCAAAATACACGATATAGCAGCAGAACTCAAAATCACTTTTATATTAATCACAGGCCACTTTGAGGGGGCAACCTCCTTTGAGCAAGCTCAATACAAAATAACTTCACAGTGCCTTCCTTGGCCTCAACACACACTTATATACTAAAAATAGGTGCCAATACTATGGGTCAAAACCATGGGCCAATTTAAACTATGGATCAAGAAATACTACAGGTGGCTTACAAAGCATATGCGCCCAACAACAATAACACAAACTAGGGATCAACAATTACTATGGAACGACTTACAAAGCATATGCGTCCAACAACAATATACTAACATGGTAAAGAGAAGGATTGACATGGGTTCCTAACATCCCCTCCCCCTTAGAAAAATCTTTGTCCTCAATGCTTTAGATGTGGAAATTGTCGCTGAATCTGAAGGAGTGGTTCCCAAGTAGCATCCTTGGGCTGCATTCCGTGCCATTGAATTAAGACCTCTGTGATAGAGTGAGAGTGAAGCTGATGAGTGCGCTTATTGAGGACAGCCTCTGGCTCCAAAAATATGGATCCTTCATTATCCATTTCTGGTAAAATAGTTTGGCCTTTGATGTTGGTGCCAAGAAATTTCTTCAGACAAGAGACATGGAATACTGGATGAATGCGGGAAGAAGGCGAAAGTTCCAATTTATAAGCAACAGACCCAATCTTCTGAAGAATCCTATATGGCCCATAGAACTTTGGAGTGAGCTTATGACGCCCTTTGAGTTCTAGTGAGGATTTCTTGTAAGGCTGGAGACAAAGAAAAACCATATCACCGGTTGCAAAAGTGCACTCAGAACGGTGCTGATCAGCTTGTTACTTCATGTGATTTCTTGCCATGTGAAGATTTTCGCGCAAAATGCAAAGAACCTCATCGCGGGTTCGAAGGACCGCGTCAACTGCCTGAACTGGAGAACTACTGGGGGTGTAAGGAAGAAGAACTGGTGGTGCCTGACCATAAACGGCTTCATATGGAGTCATTTTAGAGGCATTGTTGTAAGAGGTATTGTACCACAATTCAGCGAGAGGGAGCCACTTTTGTACTGCATGCAAAATAGCCATCATTTCCTTCTCATATGTAGAGGCAGCTAAATTCTTACTGGAAAGGGCTTTGCTAGTGAATGCAATGGGGTGTTCATCTTGAAGGAGAATAGCACCAAGTCCATTGCCGCAAGCATCACTCTCAATAGTGAAGGGCTTGGAAAAATCGGGCATAGCTAGAATAGGTGTAGTACACATAGCTTGTTTCAGCTTGTCAAATGCACACTCAGTAACATGTGTCCATGTAAAAGCATCCTTTTTCAACAGAGCAGTTAATGGAGCTACAATATTCCCATAATCCTTGACAAAATTGCGGTAGTAGCCAGTCAACCCCAAAAAACGACGAAGGCTCTTGAGTGTCTTAGGAGGTGGCCAATTGTTCATGGCAGCGATTTTGGCAGGATCCACACGAACCCCTTGTGCTGAGATAATGTGCCCGAGATACTCAACTTCCTTTTGGCCAAAAACACATTTAGACTTTTTGGCATGGAGATGATGATCAGAGAAAAGTTACATTACAAGAGCCAGATGCTGGATATGTTTAGCCCATGTTTTACTGTAGATGAGGATATCATCAAAAAATACCAGAATGAATTTCCGCAAATAGGGTCGGAATATTTTATTCATCAAGGCCTGGAATGTGGAAGGAGCATTAGTGAGACCAAAGGGCATGACCAAAAACTCATAGTGGCCATCATGTGTGCAGAAAGCTGTTTTAGGGATATCATCCTCATGAACTTGAATTTGATGATACCCAGAGTGAAGATCCAACTTGGAGAAAAATTGAGCACCATGAAGCTCATCAACAACAAGAATTGGAAACTTATCCTTGAAGGTGAGGTGATTAAGTGCTCGGAAGTCAATGCAGAGGCACCATGACCCATCTTTTTTACGGACAAGAAGAACTGGTGAAGAAAAGGAACTTGTGCTCGGGCGAATAATACCTTGCTTCAAAAAGTCCCTAATGAGGAGTTCAATCTCTGTTTTTTGGTGAAATGGGTAGCGATAGGGCCTGATGTTGGGAGGAATGCTTCCAGGAAGGAGCTGAATATGATGGTCCTCTAGTCGTGAAGGTGGAAGTCCCACTGGTTCAGCAAAAACACATGTATATCGATCAAGAATTTGTTGGAGATCTAAAGGAGTAGTGGGGGCCGCTGATGGTTGCATTTGAATGGAATGGAGCTGAGCGATGACATCACGGGAACTATTCTTAAGGATTTTTTCCATGCAATGTGAACTGATGATGCTGAGAGACCCTAGTTGTAATCCTTTCAATGTGTGTTTGTGTCCATCGAGGGAGAACTGCATCCAAAGTTAAGCAAAATCCCATAATATGGGGCCAAGTGTGCGCAGCCATTGAGCGCCCAAAACCACATCACATCCGCCTAAGGTCAAGGCAAACATGTCAGAGCGGAGGTTATAATATCCCATAGAGATACGCACATTACGACACTTCCCTTTGCAAGGTAAGGTGCCCCCATTGGCAACCATGACTTCAAAGTTGGAGCAAGGATGGATAAAACAATCAGCTTGTTTGGCAATCCGAGGGTCAATGAAATTATGAGTGCTGCCAGAATCAATGAGTATGGTAAGAGGAAGCTTCTTGAAGTAAGCACGTACCCACATTGTTTGGGGGGCAGTGACTCCAGCTAAAGCATGGAGGGTATCTCGGGATGGTCGTCCTGAGATGGAGGGTCAGTAGGCGGCTCCTGAATGTCAACCGGAGCATCCATTGGATCGGGAGCTTCTTCACCAATTTCAGAGGCAGGTGGAGAATCCACATCCAAGAGATAGCGCTTTTGTTGAACACATCGATGTCCCCGAGTGAATTTCTCATCACAATTATAACAAAGACCTTTTTCTCTGCGAGCCTGCATCTTTGTTTCAGACAAATGCCAGATTGGAGGTGAGCGAGGAGCTGGCAGAATGGGACGTTGTTGAGAACCCATATTTTGGAAGGGAACAAAAGAGGATTTGGAGCACTGTTGGGCTGCCATCTTGTCTTCTGCCAACTTAGCCAACCCCAGGGCTTCCATCATTGTGTTGGGACTGAACATTTTGACCTAAGAGCGAATTGCATCCTTTAGACCACTGATAAAACAAATCCAGTAGAAGTCATCAGGTAATCCTTCAGTGTGAGTAGCTATTTTCTCAAATTCAGTTTGATACTCTTTCATAGTGCCAGTTTGGCGAAGTTTAGTGAGAGCTCCTGTGAAGTCATCAAAAGCACTAGGACCAAATCGTTGCAAAAGGAGCTGGCAAAAATCAGGCCATTTTTGGCTCTTCATGAGCCTTGATGTACCAACTGTTGGAATAATCAACCCATAGTTTACCCACTTAGACAATAATTCATTTATTTTTGTCTTATTTGCCTAGTTCATGTGTCCCACCTTGTGCAAGTTGCTAATTGCCTATCCATAGAGGTCAAACTTGCCATATTTTACCCATGTAGTGCTTGGGAAAGCCTTAGGAATCAAATATTCTTTATTCCTGGCCTCCTAGGCGCCTATCTACTTTTTCTGCTTTACTGCCTGCTTTTTCAGTGTTTTAAGGCACATAGGAAAGCAATACTAGGTGAGGTGAAGTAGTTTTTTGTCCTCTTCATACTCCACTCTTTTCTCCATGCAAAAGCATGTATGAGCTTCCATTCCACTACTCTTTATCTTTCCCATGTTCCCTTTCCAATTCGTGAGCTCCATGACAAATTTGAGATCAGCTTTTTACACCTATGGGGGATTTGCCTATTTTGAGTAAGCCTGCTTTATGCTAGTTTTGGATGCCTCCTTATGCATTCGACCTATTGATGTATTCTA
>LPNX010841773.1:0-85072 GCA_001517045.1 Pseudotsuga menziesii
ATTGTTTTATTTCTATTGCATATTGGGAAAGATTGATTTCTGGAGTCTAGCTGTCTGTTGTGGTACCCCAAGCCATAGGAATTTCTCTCCGTAACAGTATGTAGTATGAATAGTTTCCAAAATTACCCTAGCTTATAAATCAAAATTTCCACATGGAATTATAAGGCATACATATAAAGCACAAAGCATCACTGTAACAAACCCTAGGCTATTTTTAGGCACACTCATAAAGTTCCAGAAAAAAAAAATATAGTTCATGTCGTTGAAGGAACTAGGCTCTTATCAAGTGGAGGTTGCCTTGATATTTGGGTTGTCTTCAAACCATTCTACATAGGTTTAGATAATGTGATAATGGGATCCCACCCATCATTTTCTTACTCATGCTTGGGTTGCTTCTCAATTTTAAAGATAGTTAAACCCAATTGATGGTACTTTTCATTCAATTTTTGTGGTAAGGGAGACCATATGGCCTTTCATTTGTCTCTTTTATCTCCCTGTCTACTTGGTCAAATCAATGAAAAAATATACCTTCATAGCTTTGCAATTGCCTAGATTTAAATCATGGTGAAGAGGAGTTTGCAAGGGGTTACTAGCTCATAGTACCCCACAAAGATCCAATAGTTGGCACAAGGGTCTCAATCTTGACCTTTTTACTTGAATAGTAAGTTGCAAATGAAGATTTTCACAAGTCAAAGAACCATCGCACCAAGTAAAACATTTGAAGGTCGTGCTAAACAATACTTTCCTTTTTCTTCCAAATAATAAAAAGGCTTTCTATTGTAATAAGTTTCCATGTTACATTGAGCTCGATTGCCCAGAGGAACTTATTTCATAACATGACAACTTTCCATGTAATGACTACATGAACGAACTAATGAAAAAACTTAGGTGCATATCCCATATCGATTTAGCATACTCATAATACCAAAATAAGTGAATATTCAAGGTTTCAACTTTTGTACACATTGATCATTTTGGTTGTGTTGGCCCTAACTATCTAGTTGGTGGTCTAGTCCAAGGACCCTAGGGATAAGTGACCAAACAGTAAATGCCGTCTTTATCTATAGAAGTGACATCCATACCATTTGAAACCTAAAGAGATCATTTTATATTTAGCTCCATGCTTCTTGAGTTTGCTACGCCGACCATCAAGTGTTGGATTTGGACACAACCATTTATATCCATCTGCAAACTTGTATTACATGGAGGCCTTAGATATTTTCATCTCCGATATTTATACTATGTAATAGCTATCGAGAGACCCAAATTAAACATAAGGTAATCATGCATTGTCTCTTTAATGATTTCAAACACTATTTTGTATTGATTTACAAGTCTTTTAGGTCTAGTCATGGCACTCAATCAATGGTTTCATTATCAAAGATGTCAATAATATTAGTGACGTCCCTTGGAGAAAATGAAATGTTAAGAACCATCTATTCTCATCCAATACATTACCATTCTCAACCAATGCAAGGACCATAAAAAATGAATGGTCACTGAAAGAGAGCCCTACCCTGAAAGCTCCACTTTTCCACATAAGCTAAGGCTTAACAATCTCATAGGACTTCCAAATACATAGAACCAATGTTGTCCAATTTTAACCGCTCTCTAACAAGTCATGTTTGCTCCAATCATATATTTTGGGGAAAAATATGTTTAATGTGCATGACTAGGGCCTTTTGCTAAAAATTAATAGGAAACATTAAGTAGCATTGGGGGCCTCTAACTGGTAATGTGCTCAAAAATCTCGAGCCAAGGGATAGACCCAACTAAAACTTGTGCATGCTTCCATGATTGATTTGTTATAGTTTACTACTACACTTATGGTAGGTCAAGCCCAACAAACCCATAGCTGGCTTTATAGAATTATCATCGAAAGCTATCCAACCTCGTTGACTTGTCATTTGTCGTATCCATCAAAGTGAATGTGAACATGTCTAAAGTAAGTGATTGTTAACACATTCTCGTACTAATGTCAGACAACCTATGAGTGACAACACCTAGACATGGTTATATGGGCAGCTTGCATTATTTTGTGATGCTCTAACATTGGAAGGCCAACCCATGGTGGCTCACAAACTCTTTCTCAATGTTCTTTTTTGGCCTAGAAATGCACTCATAGCACTTATTTAGCAAAATTATCTTTTTTATAATACCCCTTTATTAGCAAGGGATTATCCCAGGACTCTAATATCTGATGTAGTCAAGTACTCCCAATTGGGCCCATCATGCACTACAAATATCATTCACCTTCAAAAAGTGTCAAATCTTGGCAATCCAAACTTACAAGTCTTCCTCGTATGGACAAAGTTGCAACTTTTAATTGGTTTATTTATGTTCATCCTCCATAGCTTTATGGTGCGTGCACATGGTGGAATCAATTTGTATGCCATATTATTGCACAAAAGTGGTTGTAATGTATCTAGAGATGATAACATGAAGTACCTAGGGAGGTGTCCGAGGGGAATAATGAAGATAATGTGTCAGTAATCATAGAATATACCCACCATGTAGGAAATAATATTATAATAAGGGGTAGTTGGCATAGACCCCTATGAATACTCACAAAAAAAAAAAAAAATAGTATGGGTATCGAGATATGTTGGATGTTGAGTATTGAGTGTTGTATTGTAACAAGCATGGCTTGTGGAGTGATTCCTTCCATAAGGAGTATTTGATGGCATTACCTTACCTTAAGGGTTCTCTCTATTTATTCTTATGTGATTGCATTTTATTATTTCGTCTAACTACATAGTGGGCATATTCCATGATTATGGCCACATTACATTCCTTATCTCCCCTTTGGTAGCTCCTTATGTACTCTATATTATCCTCCCTAGGTACGTTGCATTTTTTGTCCATGTGAGAACATCATCCTTGTACAATGTATTCTAGCCATCCTCTCCTCTCGATTTAGTGAGAAGGCTCAAGAGTATCTTGATTGAATTTATGTAGCTTGTGCCATTTATATGTGAAACACTAAGCAAGAAGTGAGTCTTATGGATGCTCATTTTTACATTCACCTAAGAGAGTGAAAAGTAGATAGGTTGATCATTTGAGAGAGTTGCTTCCTACAAAACATTGACCAACCTTCCTTTGTGAAATAAAAGAAAGGGAAGATTGGGATCGTTGATCAAACTAGGGTTTCAAGGTTGGTGCACTTTGGTTGCTTCAATGGGACTTCGGGGGGAGGGTTTGCAGCCCCCTACTTCAAAGATACTATTTATTCTCTAAGAAATAATAAGCATTCAACTCTTGATAAGAGAAAAGGCAAAGCAACAAGAGTGGAGAGTCAATCGAAAATGGGAGGAGCAGGGATGTCCTTCCATGGAAAAAAAACTTATAACTTTGAATCCAATTCCAAGAACATGCATCTAGAAGTAAAAGGAAACAACAATTGTATCCCAAAAGCAACTTCGCGCTTAAAGTACGAGGTTACACCAGACAATATTGGTGCTTACATGTAGTGGATGCAAGATCATGCAATCATAGGTAAGTTTATGGGCTTCTAGCCGATAAAAAAATCCTTTATGTGGTGGATCACAAATAAAAGGAATCCGAAGGGACAAATACATCTGAATCTAGGAGCTAATGGTTTCTTCATAGCCATTTTCTCCAACTTGGAAGATAGGGATAGGGTTTTCGAGAATGTCCCATACTTTTTTAATTATGTCAATCTTTATCTTTGATTTTGTTTGACAACTTCAACCCCGGTAAGGAAGATTTCTCGGAGCCCCCCACCTCCCCATATGGATCATATTGTATTCTCTCCCATAGGAGTACTAGGAAAAAGGAATGCTAGTTGGCATTGGGAACACTTTGGGAAGCTATGTTAAGATGTCAAAGGAAACTAGGAGAGCCAAATACAACTCTTTCACAAGAAAATTTATGTATATGAATATCTTGAAAGCTTTATAGGACTCGATCTATCTCAACTTTCAAGACACTTAGTGGATCCAACCAATCAATTATGAGAACATATAATTTTGTTGTTGGCACTGCCATGAACATGGGATTTCGATATTTCCCACTCAATGTCCCTCCAAAATACGAAAAGGTAGATGAACCATAATATATGGAAGGACTTACCACTATTTCAAGAAGAATAAAGGGAGGCACGAACCTAATCTACCAAATCCCCTTGCAAAAACCCCTCCCATAAATTGCTTTGAGGTTCCAGTTGATCATGCCTATGAAATAAGGAAGGGAAGGGAAAAGGAACAAAAGACGGAGATCCCTCCAAAGGGACTAAAGCCATAAGACAACCAAAACCCAATCAAGAAAAAAGCAGGAGGATCAAGGAGACAAGTAAAGGTATCGTGGATGCTTGCAATAGGGAGGAAACACAATCCATTATGGAGCAACAAATGAACCTCCTTTAAGAATCCCTACATAAAATAATCGCACAAAGGGGGATCACATAAGGAGATCTCATAGGGTTTTTAGTTTTGAAAAGTGTTGATATAACTAGAAATAGTGAAAGATTTGTTTTCTTTATGCATGCATCTTTATAGTGCTTTCTTGTAAGTGTCAAACACACCATCAACTGCACTTCCATTTCCTTTTGAGTAGTAACAACCATGAATGCTTAGTCTAACAATTATTATAACTTTTTGTACATAGGGTTCATCAATTTAGCTTAAGCATAGGGTCTTGGACTAGGTTGGCAGTTAACAATCCAATCATTATTTTAAACTACTAAACATAGTAGTCCTTCAGAAGAATAGGAAAAAATCCAATATCATAAGTGTTAACACCCAAATCTACTATGTTAATTTTTTTTCTACTTTCCCAAACTTATGCAGCTTTAGTAGTTCTTCCATAGCCTTAACTAGTAAACCCTATCAAATCCAACATATGTTTCTATTCAGAGTTTGCCTCATTCCTTTCATAAGCTGTCTTTATTCATCAAGCAGACAACATTACAGGAATCTCTAATTGTATAAAGGGGGGGGGGGGTCAAGAATCACAACCATATTGAGGAACAGTGTGTGTAGGAACTCTCCATTTTCCAATAGCATAGTTGCATTTCAAGCAAACTTTGTTGTTGTAGGAAGTTTTAATTTCCGATAGCGAAATTGGCAAATTTCTTAAAGGACTTGCTACATGAATTTCAAAATTCTTGTAGGGAAACCCTTATGTTATGTAACAGATACACTATGGGAAATTCAAAATTCTAGTAATATGTGTGATAACAAAGGGTCATACTCTAATGAAATTAGGAAACTTCCAATAGTGAATGCAAAGTTGTTGCCATGAGATCATATAAATTAAAGATTGGAGGTTTGGGGAGGAATCCATTTTTGTTGCAAGTTATGCAATAGTTTGAAGACAAAACTATTGGTGCTATCAGAACAGGAGTTGAAGAAGTTAGTTGTGAAAATGCAATAAAATTCACTACTTGAAGCTACTTCAAAACTTTCGATAGAGAACCTCATCAGAAAAAATCCAAATGTGCTACTGGAAGTTTTGTACGTGATTGTTTTATAAGTTAACTTCCAACGTGTTTTTTGACCATGTGAGGAGGATTTTCAAAAATCTAAAACATGGGTTTTTTCCAAAACGGGCCCAATTAAGTGTCTGTCGAAAAATTTCCCGAGAAAAAAAGGAATGGTTTGGGATCTTTGGGTAGATATTTGAAATGGATTTTTCTAAATTTCACAAATTTTGTAGATGCCCAAACAATGGAGCATCCACCTCATCAATTTGACTTGGGAATTAAATCTATATCCCTCCTTGATAATTTGATACAGATAATGCAAGAAGTGTTGAGTCTTCTGCAAACATCCTTATCTTCAAAAATCAGTTCCATACTTGATCAAAGAATATATGTTGTTCCCGGGATAGAAGGGCAAAATTCATATAGAATTATGCCTAAGTAAGGAAATAAGAGTATAAGGAAGAAGAAGAAGGACTTGCGACATAGGAAAAAGCATCAAAGAAGAAGAGAAGGATGTTGCGACCGAAGTGGGAAGATAAGGAGAAAGGTAAAGAGAAGGTGCGGGACGAGGAAGTTGCACCAGTTTTGTAAGCTACAACAGAAGGACAAAGCAAGATACATGATGACATGGCAGAATATTCGTAGAAGCAGGCGTGTAGATAAGGTAACGGCCAGAAAGTGACAGTAAGGCATGATGCTGAGAAACTAGAATCCCTTAGCAATCGTGGGTACGAGCTCGGATGGAGCTGGCAGAAACCACATGCGTAAAGGAATTTTCGTAAATCAGGCCGATAACACCTTTTTGGTCATATATTGCTAGAATAGGAAAGACAGCGTGTGGGCTGAAGATAATAAGTCGCTTGGGATAGCGACTGAAGATGAGTTTGTTAGAGTCTGTATCGAGTCAGTATTGAGTCTGTAACAAGTATGTATGGGAGTATATCGAGCCTGTAATAAGGCTATAAAAGGAGAAACTCACGCTGTAAATGGGTTATCCATTAACCAGTTTGCTCGTTCACTAGTTATTGTTTAGATGATTTTGAGTTGATTAGTTGATACAACATTTTTGAGTAAAAGTTTAGACTTCGGGGAGAGACGCTAGAGCTAGACTAGAGATAGATAGTTTTGGTCACTGACTCTCGATCGTTGTGTTGGGCAATTGAGTGCGCATAAAAATAGAGAAAGTCGAGTCGATCCAGGCTATGTGCAGATCTCTAAGTAGGAGTAGAGTAGAGTGAGAAAGATAGAGAAGACCAGAGAGCATGAGATGGAGGAGAAGTCTGTAGAGATAGAAGAGAAGATCTTGAACAGAGTCTGTAGCTTTATGTACAGACAAAAGGTACATATATTTCCTCATGCCAATGCTAGATGAAGAGCACCTTGTGGTTTTTTCTCGAATGGGTTTCCACGTTACATGTTGTGTATATGTGTGAATGTTGAGTAGCTTAGACAAGTGCATATTTATTGTGTTTAATGATTGATTGGTAATTGTGCTTTAAAGGGATAATTGTATGAATGTTGTATTTCAAGTAATGAATATGTATGTGATGTCTATTCACTGTGCATTTGCGTAAGATTGCATAAAGAAGGACAAATCATACCTTGTGTTGACATAGAACGTGCAAACCGCTAACCCAACTTCTCAGTCTTCGTTGGAAACCTTGGCGCAGGGCCAAGGACTTAAAACACCCTCCCACACAAACTGAAAAAAAATGTGGTTATGGAAGTTACCCATAGAACTGAGATATATTGGGTGAGACGACATCTATGTCGCAGGTGCTGCCGGCTGGGCTCTCCTCGATTGGGCCGATAGCTTGGGCTTTATTGAGCTGACAAAAAAGGAGGCCTGAACTTGGGTCGCAGGAAGAAAAAGCCAACAATATCCAAGATTTATGGGCAACAAATTAGAATTCATATCCACATTTCTAGGAAGCAGTTGAGCAGAGGAAAATTATAAAGGCAACATTTGAAGACTGAAAGTGGGATTTCCTTTTGGAAGGAAAAGAAGGGAAATATGAGAACATTGAGAGGATTGTATGCATCATTGTAAGCCTACAGAAAAAATGGTCTCTTTTTATTTCTTACTATCGGAGATGCTTTAGGGTTTTATTATCAGTATGTTATGTTATTTGTTCCTTATATTATGTTATCCTCTTACCTAAATAAATTTCAGTTATTGAGCATTAATAATTGTCCACGAGTTATAGATTCTCATGCATTGAAACTTCATTTGCATTTGCCTATAATTCATGTTTTGTTCAAGCATTCTTCGTTCATGCCCAAAAAGCATTTATATTTATTGGATGTTCTGTATTTTGGGATATTATTAAACCCACTCATAACTTAGGATAAAATATTTAATTGTTATTTGATTAAATTCCTACCCACTAGCTAATTAGTTGGCATCCACTTGCACCTTAAAGTCAACACATGCCATCTATACCCCAGGAATGATTTATTTTTTATTCTTGGTTGATCTTGACCACTTTATGGACTCCCATAATTAGTAATTGCGCTTTCATGCAGATTCTACCTTATTCTACATTTATCCAGCTTTTATGTGGATAAGGTAAAGCTAGTTAACTAGGAAAATGATATATTTTGTTGCCAACCCGTCCTCCATGAATTTCTCTCCATTTTTCATGATTAGCATGTTTTTCCATCACTCTTGACAACTCACTCATGCTTTTGCTAATTCGTGAGGTCCTTGACTAATTTGGGAAGTGCTTTAGCCACCTATGGGGATTTATCATATTTGGTAAGTCTGATTTATGAGCTAGCAATGAGTTGTCTTCCATCAACTCAAATATCCTTTATAAGGATGTATTACCATTGTATTAATATCAATTATCATTTATTGATCATTCATTAATGCGTGTTCATTAATTCCTCTTCTTCTCTCCTTATGCTAATTCTATGAAATTCCTAGTGAGGTTAATTGTGTGCTTAAATTCTTAGTTTGTTTATGGAATTCATGTTGCCATCAAGGCTTTAGAATTCTGACATGGTATCAGAGCCTAGGATATAAAAGTTATGACATGGTATCAGAGATTTAGGAGCTCATCAATTAATTCTCCTTTCAGATTTGTAGGCGCAACAACTTCAATATGGATTTGAAAGTTCCTCTACTATTTGCTTTCAATAATGTTGATTGGATGTCAAAGATGAGCATATACTTGAAGAGGCAATGTCTCTTTGATGTCTCCATTGGTGCTTTGAGCGAACCTGAGTCTTATGAAGAGAAGATTGGTCGGTTGAATAATTGTGATAGAGATTATGGAATCATGTGCTTGGCAATGTCTCCAAATATACATCATCTCATAGATTCTGCTGAATATCCATTTGAGCTTTGGAAAAAGCTTTTGGTGTGCAGGAAGTAGAAGATGAAGCATGAAGTGAACCCAACATCTCCTCATGTGCTCTCTCTCAAGATTTCTTGGCCTCTACATTCCGTGATGAAGTTATTTATGATGAACAAGTTTCTCATATAGTTCATGTTGTTATTACCCTCTTTGATTCGAATGCTTCCTCCTCCAATGAAGAAGACCATATTTAAGAGCAATATTTTTCTGTGTCTATTGAAGATATTTATGATGAAAAAGAAGTGACAGATGGAGCTGCTATTGTTATTGATGATGATTCACTCACACATTCTTTGTTCTCTAGGTCTTCTATCTTAAATTATGAGATATATGTGCCAGATCCTTCACACTTTGTGAATACATCTCTCTTTGATGGTTCACAACCCAGTGACTTCCAGGATGTTTACTTAGCCATATCAAGTCCTATTAGTGTCTTTCCACTTACCATACTTGATCTCATGTGCTTTTGCATCTCCTCCTTTGTTCTTGGCATCAATACTTAGAGCCTCTTTAAAGATTTTGAACATCTCCTTCCTTCCTCCTTTCATACTTCTACCACAGAGGATTCTTTACCAGTGTATTCTCATGAATCTACTGATATGTTTATATGTGATCTTTTGGATTCTTTGGAAGCTATATCAACCCATGGAGCCCATGCATTCACACTCTTTGATCATATGCCTTCTTTATGTTCTTACATGATCACTTGCACACATCATCTATGTGTAAATGAAGTTGAATACCGCATACATTCGCTTGTACTCTTATTTCACCTATCTGGAGCTGATTTCATCTCTACTTGTTCGATGTTCAAGTCATTACATCATCTTGGAGATCAGTACAACTCTTAAGAGCTTTCACGTCATTGGATCTCAAACATTCTACATGGTCCTAGTTTCCATCCTGCAGTTGTCCTTGATCCAGGTGAGCAAATTTCTCTTCTTCCTAAGAAGAAGATTCCTCCAGACATTAGCATCTAGTTTGGAGCAACATTAGCAACATTTTTGGTTTGCCTCTCATGTCCTTTCTTGAGGGAGGATTTCCCCCATGTGGTTTTTCCTCTTTCCTTAGCTTTTTGGACATGAATAATTGTTAAAGGGTGACCATAGCCTTGTTGTTGGGCCCTATAAACACCTATATTTTTTTTACATACCATCATAAAGTTAGACTTAAAGGGGGGTGTTGGGATATTATTAAACCCACTCATAACTTAGGATAAAATATTTAATCATTATTTGATTAAATTCCCACCCACTAGTTAATTAGTTGGCATCCACTTGCACCTTAAAGTCAACACATGCCGTCTATACCCCAGGAATGCTTTATTTATTTTGGGTTGATCTTGACCACTTTATGGACTCCCATAATTAGTAACTGTGCTTTCCTGCAGTTTTTGCCTTATTCTACTTTTCTCCAGCTTTTATGTGGATAAGGTAAAGATAGTTAACTAGGAAATTGGTATCTTTTGTTGCCAACCCGTCCTCCATGAATTTCTATCCATATTCCAGGATTAACACGTTTTTCCATCACTCTTGGCAACTCACTAATGCTTTTGTGAATTTGTGAGGCCCTTAACTGGTTTGGGAAGTGCTTTAGCCACCTATGGGGGTTTATCATATTTGTCTTCCATCAACTCAAATCTCCTTTATAAGGATGTATTACCATTGTAATAATATCAATTATCATTCATTAATGTGTGTTCATTAATTCCTCTTCTTCTCCCCTTGTGCTGATTCTCTGCAATTCCTAGTGAGGTTAATTGTGTGCTTAGATTCTCAGCTTGTTTATGGAATTCATGTTGCCATCGATGCTTTAGAATTATGACACTGTCTTATGAATATTTGGGGTTGATCTAGCATAGGTTGCCTTATGATTCATATTTGTTCTCCTTTTCTTTTACCTTTCATAATGTCAATTATCTTATCTGATATTTAACTTGAATGCCTTTGATCCATAAGATGTTAACAAATGAATCCATTTCCCAATGGTCTTAATCACTAATCTTGATGTGTTTCTTATTCTTGTTTCTATTCAGTATTATTTTCCTACCTTCTTGATCCACAAACAAATTAACCTGTGCAATAACTGAGGTGCCTAAACTTTGTATTATTGCACTCTAGTGCAAACTTTAAGACTAATAGTAAGGGTTTGGCTGGGACGTCCACTCAAACAAGAGTTAAGCACGAGGACATGTGAGGTTAGGTTGAAGGGAAAACCCATCTGATACTTAACTAAGCATTTGTGGGATTTTGAGTGTATAAGGATTTCTTTAGTATCACCTTGGCCCCCCTATGGTGTCGGTATTGTCAAGATTTCGGGCTTAGATACCCTACCCATAGGTATGATCTCGACCATCGACTTTCCCCTCAGATGTTGATTGCAAGTTGGTATCCATATTATCTTGTTTTAGGTACCACACAGGTGTTTGTAGGGGGGTTTCTGCGTACCTTGAACATACGTTGAACCAAACTAATAGTACCTTTGGAGGGTGTCCCTTACCTTATAAGGAGACTTGCACCAAGAAGGGCTATTATTGGAGCCCTTGGTAACTTCACTCAAACCTTTTTTGTTTGGCTGTGGGACTTAATCAACCCACACTAAACTTTGAAAGGCCCTTTCTCTTCCTGGTTGATATTCCTAGGACATTTTTTTTAGTGGCATGCTCTTTCTACTTTGTGTGATTTAATTGGCCTTATGATTTAAAATTTCATAAATATTTTCTAAGGGTGGAATATCAACCACTTCACAACTCTAAGAGGATTTAAAATCTTCCTCTAGTAAATGTGGAACCTCCATTGCCTCCCCAAATCCGTCGAACAAACACATCTGGCTCTTTCGAGACAGCAAGTTCTATCAATATTATTGGTGAACCACAACTTATAAGAAATAACACTTCTACACCTGCCACCACAATAATTGAGGATCTTCAAGCCGAAGGCTTTGTAATACCATTCAACACACCTTTAACTGATCTAGAAGCTCCAATTCTGGTGTAAATTCCAAGTTTTGTTAAATGAGGAATATGTTCATACCGTATAAGTAGAGGGTTGATTATGAATAATCTAGGGGGAATTTCAGGAGAGGTGAATACTCCCACTTTAGCTATAGTCCTAAGAGGATTCTCTCCTCCTCATGTTTGAACTCAGATGTTACATGAAATGATAGCAAGTTCATCATCTATCATTACTTTTGGTGCTACTATTGTACATTTTGGTTCTACAGTTATTCAATCTATGAGGGTTTCATTATCGTCACCTTTTGATTCTAGTGGCTTTACATCTAGGATGTTAAGGATGGGTATCCCTAATTTCACCATTAGTTCCAATCCCTTGTTTCAGAATCCTACTACTAGTTTCAATGGTTCTTATATACCATTCCAAGGTTTTCCTTGCCATGGAGGACATATCCCCCGAGCCTTTCCCACCATTGGGAGTGGACCATTTCCATTTACTGGACTTTCCAATGGGCCAAACCTGTTTGGTAGTTTCAATACTCAAATGGTTGGATTTCATTCATCCTCTATACTTACTAGATCTACCCCCTTTCATTCTTTAATGGAGGAGGAAATAATATCATACCTTCACCTGACATTCCAGCCGGGGGCAAAGTTTTGTAGGCCCAATGGAATTGGTCTCAAGGAATGATGGGGGGCAGTCCTTCGCATAACCATTGAAATCCTTTTTAAGGAGTTAGTGCTTCATAAGCTATGGCTGGGGGAAAACCCACCTACTCTTTCGGGAATCATGTTAGTGAGAAGTTTCCACCACACGGTTCTTACATCCCAACACTTTTTCCATGCAACTCAGACTCTCTTTTTTGGCAACTTCAAACTTACTAAAGTTATTAAAACTGATGAGCGATTCGGTGTGCCATGATCCTAACTATCCTCCTATTCCAACCAAGTTGCCTTCAGACATACTAAAGTTTGAAGGTGAAACTAGTGAAGATCCTAGAGATCATGTTGTGGCATTTCATTTATGGTGTTTTTCAAACTCACTTAATGTCGATTCTATTTGGTTAAGGCTATTTCAATGCACACCCACTTGAGTTGCTGTGAAATGGTACAGCGAGTTTCCTGGTTCATCGTACCATTGCTTCCAAACCGAGGATCTAGCACCATGAACATAAACAATAATGCATTGGAAATAAAAACATATACATATACTTAATGCAATATACAATGGAAGCAAATACATTCATCCAATACATTCAACATGTTCATAATAATTAATTAAAACAAATACATTGCAGGAATTATATTCAAGAGATCACTTATCTTGAAAATGAGTTGCCTGCAACTAGCTATGTCGCTGCAACATTCCACCCAACCATAGGCCAATGTGCTCATCAATCTCTCAGCACCACTGCCACCCCCGAGTTGGGCATGATTTTCACAAGGAACTAGGAAACAACAATAGGATCACACATAGCCAAAAACACCAAGGTTCAGCCAAGCCAATCTATAGTTGGGTTTATCAGGCTGCTAAGGTAGTGAAAAGGAAGAATCACTAAGCTAGTGAGCTCACCACAGAGCTATGAACACCTGCACAAGATCTAGCTTTCCCTCCACAATATCTGCACACCCAACACAAGGAAGTATCCCCTTCACTGCTACACACTCCCTCAAGCCATACCTTTCCTTCCAGTGCTCTTAAAGGTGTGCATAGAAGAATAAACAACCCCTCTCAATCTTTCTATGAGGTTCCTCTCTTCACTGGGTTTATCAAGCCAATTCAGGGCCTATTCCACTCCTAAGTCTTTTAGACCAAAACAGGGATGCACATAACAACAAAATACAAATGTTGGGTTTGTAGAAAAACATTTGGCAACCAAAAATGAAATTACAGATGGGGAAAAACAACCCTGGAGAGCAACTCAATTTCAGGAAATGTTTGTGGGCATTCAAGGGCAAAAACGACTTCCATAAACCCCAAAATTGTGAATCTGTTCTCCCATTCACCATGCAATACCAAAAATGGGTTTCTTAGCCATAGAGATGAAGAAAATGCAGGAAAACATGAGGGAAAAATGCTCAAGAAGCTCCAACTGCGTGAGGAAGAGAAACACATGGGTGAATAATGGAATGGGCGACCCTTTCTTAGATTTTTCTTGCCCCGTAAGTCAAAATTGGATTTCCCAAAACTTATGGCTTGCCCCAATACGAAATTGACCATCATAATCTTCCATTCCCAAAGCATTAACTACCTCAACCAATTTCTGGAAGAAATAAATGGGTGGGTGCATAAGACAAAAAAGGTAGTTGAGATCTTTATGGGTTCTCCCATTGACATTTGGCTTTACACTATTGGCTCAAGGGTTTGAATAATTTCCCTCCCTATTCCTTGTGAAATCATGCCCCCATCTCTTTGTTGCATTGACATAGCTAATTGTGGGTATTTTTTATTAAATTGCATTTTTACATGATGTTTCAATTTTATAATGTGTCTGGATAACACGAGTACTATATGCATCGTTTTTTAATTGCCGATACATAAAACGCTAAATCCATGGTGGGTCCTTGGCCTTGAGCTCCTCACCATGATTTAATAACAATACTGACATCATTTACAATTTTAATGCAATAGGGGTCAAAATTGGGATATTACAAAGACTGTGTTACCTTTGTCTACAATAGATATAGCTTATCAACAATTCAACAAAATACTATAGACAATGATCCATCGACTATTGAAGATATGGAATCAACCACTTAGCCTGTTTGGGTTGTTATTCCTCCACTTCTAAATATTGTATAGACATAGTTATGCCTTCGTATGAGGATATACTATAAGCCTTAACATGTCCTGAAAGGCCCTAGGAAGATATGCATCATTATTCATACTTTCTTCTAGCTCTAGATAAGATTGAGAATAGAGAAATGTATGTTCCTTTTCCTAAAGATGTCGATTAACCATTGGACCCTTTGGCTCAACAAAGAATATATGTTGAAGATAATATGACCATTATTTCTAAAACAATCCCGATCAACATCTCTAGGAATCTCGACGTCATCGAAAAATATTTACATTGGTGCAAATTCTTCGCTTGAAGAGGTTCATATTTATACAAAACTCTTCAAGGATTTCCATGATGTCTTTGCTTGGTCTATGAGGAGATGTCAAGCATTTATCCTAGTATTGTAGAACATTAGATTAAAACCTATCTGAATGTGAAACCTATTTGTCATAAACTTCATCCATTCAACCCCGAGAAAGTTGATGTTATTAAAGCAAGAGTTAAGAAACTTCTTAAAGCGGGATTTATTTACCTTGTTTCCTTAACAAAACGGGTATCTATTCATGTTTTTGTCGATAAGATGCAAGGAAACCTTCGAGTATGTATGGACTTTAGGGATTTGAACAAGGATTGTTTGAAGCACAACTTCCCCACTCCATTCATCGACTAGATCATTGATGGGTGTGCAAAAAGTGAGATCTTTTCCTTCATGGATGGATTCTTCAAGTACAGCGAAATTCAAATATGACATGAGGATCAATATAAAACTGCTTTTATTTTCCCCTGGGAAACATTGCATATAGATAGATTCCATTTTTCCTTATAAATGTTTGGAGCTAAATTTCAGCAAGACATGTCTTTTGCTTTCTACAACATCGGGCACATTGTTGAAGCTTATCTATATGATTTAGTAGCTTGTTCTCGCAAGAGGCAAGATCATCCAGATCGCCTTTGCCCTGTGTTTGAACAATGTAGGCACTATAAGATTCGATTGAATCCCAAGAAGTGTATCTTTTGCGTTGAGTCTTGACACAAGTTTTATCATTTTAAACAAAGGGATCACGGTTGACCCTTTAAAGGTGGAATCCATCGTTAATTTACTTCCTCCCACAAATGTTTGCCACTTCAAAGTCTCAAAGGTAAAGCTAATTTTCTCATATGTTTTATTGTTAATTATGCTAAGATCACGAAAGGTTTCATGCAGTTACTGAAGGTAGGGGTCCCATTTATATGGGATGAAGCTACCCAAGACTCTTTTGACACTCTTAAGACATCCCTTATAAAACCCATTTTTTTAGTCCTCTGCATTATAAAAAGGCTTTTTAGTTATATATGGTTACATCCAATTCCGTAATTGGTGTAGGTTTAGTCGAGGAAGATGATAGTTTTTAGGAACATGTCATCTATTATTTCAGTTGTGTGTTAGTTGGGCATCGACTAAAGTATTCTCACATCGAAAAGTTAGTTGTAGTGGCTATTTTCATAGTCCGGAATCTTTGAAATTACATATTGTTGCATAATACAATTGTAGTTATATATCTCAATCTATTTCAATATGTTTTGACCTAATTCCATAATGAGGGGTAAATATAAAAAATGGATTGTTATCTTGCAAGAGTTTGACTTAGATTTCCAATCTATTAAGTCCAAGAAATATTTGGTCTTCATGGATCTTATCTCAAAGTTTTATAGTGAAGAATGTGATAGTAACGGATATGACCCATTCCTTGGTGAGCTTATATTTTTAATTTTTTCATCAAACCATTGGTATGGGTATATTTTGATATCTCTTCAAACTTTGAAGTGTCCTCAAACCTTTTCACATGATGAGTGATGACACCACTGACATAATGCAAATAATTACCTCATCGTTGGTGATACCTTGCATCATCATAGAGTTGATTCCACTTTATCTCATTGTTCGACTCGTGAAGAAGCTAATTCAGTTATAATTGAGTCTCGCAATGGAGCCAGTGGAGGTCATCTTTCTCATCTGGCAACTACCTAGAAAATCTTGCGTTCTAGATACTTTTGGCTGGCGATCTTTAAAGATTACGTTGAAGCAGTTAAAAAGTGTCATGCTTATCAACTATTTACAAAAAGATGTGTGCACACCCTATTCCACTAGTTACCGTTATCACTATAGGCCCCTTTTCCAAGTGGGTGGTTGATTATTTGACTTGCAACCTAGCTTTGGTTGGGGGGCATTAGTATATCATAGTGGTCCTTGACTATTTTACGAAATGGGTTGAAGCCATGCCTACTTTCTGTAGTGATGGGGAACCTATCGCTTATTTGCACTTGTCACTAATCATGGTTGACATTTTCAAAATCATATGATGACCGAGTTGGTTTAAATAAGAAAATCATTTACCTTTTTATCCCCAACCTAATGATTAAGTCAAGGCTGTCAATAAGACCTTAAAGACCATGCTTCAAAGGACAATGAACACAAATAAGTCCAATTTGCATATTATGTTATATCCTTCTTTATGGGCTTATCAAACGACCGTTAAGAGTACTATAGGGTTTTCTCTTTTTCAACTCATTCATGTCACGTCCCCTCCTGCCAAGAGGACGCGACCTACAGGCTGGTGCTATCATTTAAGCAGGGATCTAAGCCCCATGAACATAATAACAAGTGCATTGGAAATAAAAACATACACATGTGAATAATGCAATGTAATCTACAACGAAAGCAAATTCATTTCAACACAACATTCATCATGTTCATAATTCATTAAACAAATGCAGTTGCAAAGATTAAACACAAGATATACTTATCTTTAAGAGAAGCTTGTCCCGCAACCAACTATGTCGTTGCAACATTCCACCCAACCATAGGCTAGTGTGCTCATCAATCTCTCAACAGCACTACCACCCTCGAGTTGGGCATGATTCCCACAAGGAATAAGGGACCTACAACAGGCTCACACATAGCCAAAGACATACCACAATTCAACCAAGCCAAAAATACAATTGGGTTTATCAGACTGCTAAGGAGGTGAAAGGTTGAATTGTTAAGCTAGTGAGCTCAACCACATAGCTATGGACACCTACACAAAATATGGCTTGTCTTTCCCAACATAAGGAAGCATTCCCTTCTCTGCTACACAGTCCCTTAGGCTATGCCTTCCATTCTAGTGCTCTTAAGGGTGTGTACAGAAGAAAAACCAGCTCCGCTTGATCTGTCTGTGAGGTTCCTTTCCCCACTAGGTTTATCAAGCTAATTCTTCCCCAATTCCACTCCAAACCAGTCCAGACCAAAACAAAGGATACATACACAACAAAATACAAGTTATGGGATTAATGAAAAACGTCCTAGGAGACAAAAACAAAAATGAAAATTGGGAAAAACGATCCAGGGTGAGAAATCTGTTTCAACAACGTTCTATGGACTTCACGTGGCCAAAAACGACCCCTTCAGTCCCTCAATTCGTGGATCTAATCTCCCATTGGTTGTGCAATACCAAAAAAATGAAATTCCCCAACTGTGTGAGTGAGGAAACAATAGCAAAACGTCCAAGAGAGAGCCCATCCCCTGAGCATTATCAAAACCACTTCCCAACCATGGGGAAAATGAAGAAAACAACTGCAAAACGCAAGGGAAACACATAGGGAGACAAAAACGTGAAGGAAGAGAGCTCTCCAAGCTTTCACTGCGTGAGGAATGGAGGATGTGATTACATGATGGGTGAGTAATGAATTTTTGGGTTTTTACTTGCCCATTAAGTCAAAACATGTTTTTCCAAAATGGGTGCTCTGCCCAATTCGAAGTTTTTCCATACTCTTCCCATTCCCATGCATTAACTAACTCAACCAATTTCTAGCAGAAATGAATGATTGGGCACAAAAGACAAAATGGGTAGTTGATAATTTGATGGGTTTTCCCTTTGACATTTGGCTTTTCCCCATTGGCTCAAGGTTTGAATATCCCCCCCCCCTTATCCGTAGGAAATCATGCCCCCATCTCTTTAATTTTGCATTGACATAGTTGGTTGTGGGTATATTTAATTAAATTGCATATTTACATGATGTCCAAAATTTATAATGTGCCTGGCTAGCACGAAATACCATCGAGATCGATTTTAATCGTTGAAACATAAAACGCTGAATCGATGGTGGGGCTTTTGCCTTTAGCTCCTCACCATGCTTAATTACAATAGATACATCATATACATTTTTAATGCAAACGGGGTCAAAACCTGGGTGTTACAATTCATGGAGTTGAAGCAGTTCTCCTGATTGAAAGTGAGATTCCTTCTTTGATGTTATATGTTCAAATTTTACTCAATACTTCAGCTTTAGAAGAGCGCTTAGCTCACTTGGAACATCTCTATGAAATACATCAAGATGTCACCACATTGCCTGAGGCACATAAAAAACATGTAAAGAATCAGTACGATAAGTCTGTTAGTCTAATAGTGTTCTTAGAAAAGATCTTGTCTTACTCTATGATCAAGATAAACATCTGATAAGGGTGGGTAAATTAAAGTCGATGTGGCTCGATCCATATATTGTCTCTAAAGTTCTGAAGAAGGGTGCTTATAATTAATAGAATACGAAGGAAATAAGTTGGCCAAGCCTAGAAATGGGTTCTATTTGAAAAAGTATCATGCTTGATTCATATGCTTTTTCTTGTACATAGTTTTACTATCACATCCCTAGTCACCTTGATGGTCTTTTGAGGCAATGAGAAACTCATTTGATAGGATATTCTGTTTTTTTTCTTACTCTAATGCCTCTGCCATGTCTCTCCTTGACCAATATGATCATAAGAGGAAACATTACACGAAACTGGGCTTCGAAATCTCACCCAATCAACCAATTCCGACTCCATCATTTATGAAACACAAGTGCATGATTGGTTAACACCTTGATATTGGCTAATCGGCTCCTTAATTAACCCTATAAGCAATACCGACTATCAAATTCCGCTTTTGACAACTAAATACCAACTTGTCGAATTTCCTTTAACTTTAGAACATTTCCAACCTCTGTACATCGGAAGTTGCAAGTTATAACCCCCGTGAAACATTCACAATTTAAATTGTCGACTCTGAAGTTCTTCTATCAGGAACGACACAGTAAGCTTTAACAAAACAACCCTCGAATTACCAACTTTGACATTTTCGACATCAGGAGTTGGGAGTCGAGACCTCAAACAAGTTCCAACCAAATACCTCTCGACTTGCCGATTCTGACATTTCTGACGTCGAGAGTTGAAATCCGGAACCAAAAAACATGTTTCAATGAAATCACCCTCAACTTTTTGACTCCGACATTAGGAAGTTAGAAGTCAGAACCACAACCCAATTTCCAACAAAACACCTCCCGACTTCTCGACTTTGACGTTTCCAACATCAAGAGTTGAAAATTAGAACTACATAACGAATTCTAACAAAATAACCCTCGACTTCTTAACTGTGATGTCTTCAACGTCAAGAGTCGGAAGTCGTAACCACAACCTGAATTCCAACAATTTAACCCCTAATTTTCTAACTCTAACGTCTCTACATTAGACTTTGGAAGTCGGCACGAACATTTTGTTAATGACATTTTTCACCGAGATTTCTCCTCTCGGCCTTAAGCATTTACACCACAATTTCATACATGAATACTAACAAACATTCTTCTGATTTGGAATCTAAAAACTTGGGTGATTCTAGCACACGACTAAGGCATGAATGCATGCTTCTGATGTCTTTGTTACACCTTCACAACACTTAAAGAAGATGAGCAAATACCACTCGCTGCAAGAATATAATTGCTTTGTATACACAATTTATAAAACACAAGCATAATTGAACACTAGAATCCATTAAATACATTTTGGTTCAAATACATAAGGACACTTAGCTCCACTACACATATCCATTTCTCTGATGTTCCTAAGACTTATGCAAGTGCGATTCATGCATAAACTAGCCTACTCATCACAGGCATAGCCACAATATCATCATGCAGAGTGAGACTCATTTTCAAACAATGAACTTGCGCCCTATTCCATAAATCAAGCTGTAATTTCATTCAATTCAACATGAGTCAACAATCATTCATCCTATGGAAATTCTGAGCATTTATAAACAACATAACACTACGCTCTAGCTAGGTGATGTTAGCATTCCACCCAACTGTAGCTATTTTCCCAACTTGTATGATTTCAGCACTTAGAGACCACCCCCAAGCTAGGCTATGTTATCCACTAAGGAGTCATTAAGTCTCACTCAACACAATACAAACACACACTAGGGCTAAGCCAACATATAATTGGGTGTATCAATCCCATAAAGAGACAAGACAATGAATGTCATGCTAGTGAGTTCAACCATAAAACTACAAACAATATCAATCGACTTCGTTCATCCTTAGCACCCTTATCACTTTCCACAATCAACCCAAGGAAGGTCCCCTTCTCTACTACACGGCCCCTCAAGCGCACCTCTCCACTAAAGCTATTTGGGACAAGCATAGGCGGTCCAAGCTACTATCGCCAATCGGGATATTGTGCCTTCACCAGATTTAACAATCCACTCCATTCCTTAATCCATTCAACATTCTTAAGCTCGTCTCTTCCTCTATATGTTGACTCTACTATGGTCGTTGTTGGGAATGCCTCCCCTGCATCCCATCCAACCTACCTCCCACATTGCCAATTGAATGGTCGTTCTTCCATGCTGGGGTTAGGACGGATAGGAATGCATATCCACAAGGCAATTTGACCTATATGTAAATCAAGCTTGACCATACCCTTCTCTGTTGACTTCTGAATTCAGCCCATCTCCTGCCATGACAAGTCTTACACTAAGCTTGTGCTCCATTAAACAATGAGATTATTTCTCAGCTAATTCCTTACACATAATTAAAGAGTGACATGGATGTCTACATAGGTGCTCAAGATGCCACTTGGCAATAGAGGGTTGACTCTCCCACACCCCCTCACCTATCCCTAGTGGATAACACACAAGCCCATCATTCATGTTGCCTCCATAACTAGCCTTAGAGTTTTTGTTGGCATTACAAATATTTACATGATTTTACATTTTCCATGGATTACTAGCACATGATATACATAATACATTGTACATGCCTCTATAATCTTAGGCATTCATAGCGAGGTCTTGGCCTTGAGCTCTACGCTAGGAGTCCATGCTAGCACATTTACATGATTTAATCAAATACATCACAGGGGTCTGTTGATGCCCGAAATTCCCAAGCACCGACAGTAGGGATTCTCCCCGGTAATCGACCCCAATTAGATCATCCACCGTTTGATGTGGGGAATCCATTTGGTTAACGGTCCGGCTACCATAGATTAATTTGTTCTAAACTATTTACCAGTTACAACCCGGTTCATCATTTATGTGATTTTCTTTAACTAAAATATGAAATGCAAGTGCCTAATTTAAATGCATATAATCGATACATATAAAACCACACTAGTGATGCGTAGGTTCTTACCTATCGTCTTACCGCTCCTGCCTTATCAATTATCTATTTAATCTAAGACTAAGTTAACTATCATATCCTAGTTTATCCTATCCCCGTAGGGAGCAGATTCATAATTAGAGTAATATACTGTAACTGTTCATACCAATTTCAGAGCTAGTTGTCTCAACATAATATTCAGATTCACAATATAAATAATACCAAAGATAACTCTGATATGATAAACCATTTATTATTCATTTCACACACAAATATTTTACGTAGAAATAAAATCCATTCATGACCAATTAATTAATTCAAAGAAGTTAGAACGATCTCATAGTATATTGTATGGAAACAAGAAGAAGTAATTCCATGTTATACATTCGACACATTCCAAGCAAATCTATGTGCAGGCTTTTCCCAACAAACAAGTCTTTCTTATTAGCAGAAAAATAGTTATATTACGAAAATAGTCAAGCCTCTATTACGCTAGCAAAAGTATTTTCTCTTTACTTTCTACCTTTATTTATATTACAATAAGAATTTGTCTTCTAGTGACCTTTCGTTTACCCTAACCATAGGGATCCCCAAAATTTGTCATTTAGTGCTTTACATAGGAAAGTGCAAAAAAAAAAGATTATGTTAAAAGACAAAAAATTTAGGTGGGCCCTACCAGGCTGGAAATATATGTTTCCCATGTGTTAGCCTCTTCAGTTATGGTCTTGTACTTTATAGCCTCCAAAACCTGCAAGGTCACTTCATGGATCAATAACTGGGTCTCTATACGCACCCCCTCTTTTGTTGCAGTCTTACACATGTCTTTCGGGAGGTAGGCATTGACAGAAGCCTACTTGACAAAATGGTGAATGTCTTCCTCTGTGAAAGCATCCACTTTTCTTATATACTCTATGTCTTCTTGCAACCTATCTTGCAATTGTGCCATGTTTTGGTCTTTGTTTGGGAGCTCAGTTATATCCCGAACCAAAGGAATTTGACACTTCTTGTAGACTTGATGGATTCTCTTATAAAATTCATGGCACTTTTCCATGGTTTTAGGAATCTCATTGCTTATTCTCTTGGCAGCTTTCCTACAAAATTCCAGAAGTGCCATTTCCGACTTTAGGTCGTCTGTTGTCTTCTAGGACTGATGGTCAACAAACTTTGAGTTAGCTTCCCTCCAGGTCATTTGGCTTTTAACCTTCTCTGCTACGTCCAACAGTCCTTTCCTGAAAGCCAGTGATTCTGCAGCTATTACCTTCAAGTTTTCCATCATCAACCTCACTTTGTAGATTTAGCCTGTGAGGATCACCAGAGAATGATGCATCTGTTCTTGAATTTTGCAGGCTTGATCATAGAAAGGAGTAATGTCTTGCCTTTTCTTGTCAGCTATCTCCAATTGTTTCGTCAAAGATTCCTTTTGCTTAACCAACTCTTCCACCCGATTTTTTAACTCTTCGATCTATTGGTTTGTAGCCATCTCTCTTGACTCTAGTTGAGATATTCGAGCTTCAAAGTCATTCTTATCTCCTTCCATAATCACTAACTATACATTTAGTGCCTTTTTTTGTTTCCATAATCTAGTATTTATTTAGTAGTCTCTCTTTTTTAGAGAGAATGGCATTATGTTTCCTCTTTAACTCTATAGCTTCTCCTCGCATTTTTACCAAATTATCCTTCAATTTGAGCATCTTTTCTTTGTTTCGATCCATGTCATCTATCAATTGTCAACATTATCAACGCTGGCCTGGGCAGCTGCTACGTTCATTGAATCCATGAATTTGGGGTCCTTATGGGTACCTTCCATTATAATATTCTTTATGATGGTAACCACATCAGCTTGAGTACCCATTTTTAACCTTTTTTCATGCCTCCTCATCATGGTCTTTCTTGTTTTATCAAAGATAATGGTGTCCAAGAGAGCCACAATGTGCTGCTTCGACAGGGTGAACGAGGTGAGCCCGAGCTCCCCAAAAGGAATGTGGCCTCCAGTAATTGTTTCACTCATTGTGCTAAGAGGGTCCAATTCCATGTTTTGCAAGCTAATTGGCTCAATATGGGTTGCCTCTTTGTTTAAAGTTTCCTTGATCTTATCTTCTTCCTCCTTCCTTTTAAGCTCTTATGCCGCTTCCCCAGCTTCTTTTTCGTGCTCTCTCTTTGATCTCTTTCTTTAACCTTTCTTCTTCCTCTTATTGCCTTTGGGCTTCCTCCGCTTGCTTCTTATCAGCTTCTTCTTTCAACCTTTTCTCCATTTCTGCCATTTGCAACTTTATAGCTTCTTATTTTTGTTTCTAGAGCTTTGTGTCCATCGTAGTGCTTCCATCTTTGCTACCGTTGGCACTGCTTTTCCAAGCAAAATGTTTGTTTAAGTCAGTCATATTATTGGATCTTCTGAACACTTCTTCATCCTTGTTGAAGAAGTTTGCATATTCAAAATGTATTTTAACTGCCGCACAATGTTCTATGACCTTCCCTCTACTGTCATTTCTTGTAAAACTCTTTTCTCCAAAATGGAATGTCTCTAGCTCTTTTACAAAAGATTCTACCCCTTTCACCTTGGAAAAATTATATGCCCCGACATAGAAAGGCAATGGAAGAAAAGTGGCTTTCTTCATGTTATGCAGGTAGCTTCCAATCACATTTAAGAATACTTGCCTGACAATTTCTTTGTGGACTAAAAAGTTTGTTGTGTATCTAGGAAAAAGGGTAGTAGCTTGAGAACATCCATACATTCTGATGTATGTTCCCTCCTGCGAGAAGTAATAGTCCCCATACTCATTGATGGCTTCCATCACATTTTCAAATAAGTAGTTTGGTTCATTTAGGAAAATTATCCAATAGGGGGTATAAGGAACTCTTCACATATGAGTTTATAATAGCTCGCATATTTATGGGCCCATAGGATCTGGTAAGCCACGTAGATTGGGGTTTCTGTTTTGTTTCAGATGCACCCTAACTTAGGAAACAAGTGTTTGGTCAATATGCAATCGATGAAGTATGATGACATGTAGAATTCAGCCTTCCTTTGGGTCAAAACTCCCTGTGCAGCTGCGATACATGATGATAGGCTATTTGAGATGATATCTGCCCAATTGAAGACCATGCCCTGAAAAGCTATGTGGTAAATCAAAGGCACCCAATTTAGCTTGTAAATAGTCCCATCAACTCTGCCAAAAATTGTGCTTAGCAGTAAAGTTATAATTCTAAACGGTGTCCTTAAGCTTTGAGATTCATATTCCCCGCTCGCCTTCTGTCTCATTTGTTTTTCGGGTACCACCATTTTCTTAGCGTACTCCAAGGGATCTAGGTTTATCCCTTTGATCCAGTATTCAGTAATCATGACCTGGATCAGAGGTAATTTATAAGCCATTGCTATATGGGTTGGATGAAATGAGGCAAACACCTCCCCTTTGACATCAGAAATGATCCTCGAGGTGGGATCCGCTTGTGGTAGAATCCACCAAATAACTTCTGAACAAGAAAAAAGTTATGGGTGTGTGGCTCCTTTGGTAATTCTTAATCTTCTTATATTTTGATATAAAACCATATCCTCGAACCCCTCATCAGGGATGTCCTGGTCCCTGATCATTTGATGCAGTTCTCCCCACTTGAATTCAGGGGCAATTCCTGTGATTGCCTTTGTGTCTTCAAATATGGTTTTGGTCCCAATGCCTAAAATAATCTCTACATCCGAATCTGCTCCACTTGCCTTTGACTTCTTCTTGGTATCTTTCTTAGTCATTTTGGAAATCCTTTGTCTTGGAGTCTGTCTTCACACTCTTCATAGTGAGGTAATCCGATTTGGTGTAGAATGGAACCTGTGATACATGAACGCAAGCACAATGAGAATTGAATTGAACGAACAATTGATTTAAACAAATAGCCAAGGATATATTCTACAAAATGACAATGCCAATCAAATTATGTGAATGAATGCATCATTGTATTTAAAATGATAGAAAAATATACAATCATAAATCCATGTCATCGTAGTCACGTCTAATGGGTTGCTCCAATTATAACATGCCATTCTTCTCTTGTAGTCATGTTTACAGGGAGAATAACTAGGAGGCAGACTTGGCCTCGAAGGAGGGTCTACTACTGATATTGGGACAGTGGAAAATCTGTGAGCAGTTTGATGGTACTGTTCACAATTTTTATCATTGTCCGTTCATTGAGGGGGTAGCTCCTCAATGAGTTCATTATGTTGGCTTTTTTATATACTAGTTTTTTGATACAGTTTCATGATGTTATATGATTATCTGTAGATCATGACAAATATACTTTGTTTTATTCATATTATATATGTCTTTATTTCTGCTTAGTTTTGGACTGATTATGGTTGAACATGGATCGAGATATATAGTGACACACTTGACCGGGATTGATCATACATCCTGCTTTTGATGTATTACTTTCACTGGACCTACTCAGGTTTCTTTATAGAATACACAGTGATGTGTATCTGAAAAATGTAATTTTGTTACTCGAAAAAAGAAAAAAAAAAAGAAAAAACCATTCTTGCCTTTGAACAAAAGAATGGCAAGAATAAACCTACTACAAATTCCTCTTCATTCACCCAAGTTTCAGGATAATTGGAGGTATGAAAGCACTGTGGAATGTGGATGAGATATGATTTCAATGGACGATAATGACTCTCAAACGGAAAGATCTAAAATGGGGATTCAAACAGGGTCTTGGTCTCAGGATGGAAGGAAAAACTGTATTACTCCTAAAAAGGATCTGCTCCCACCAAGGTGGTCAATTTTATGGCAACAAGGTAGCCTAAAGATTGGAGATTCTCTTCTAAAACTCTGGCGTATGGGTGGTAAATCTTCCCCCACAAAGGTGGCTTTGTACCTCCATAATTTACTAGTGTAAAGGTGGTCTTCCCTTGTAAAGTCGTTGAATCCTAAATGGCTTTCTTAAAATAACTTTCTTTCCCCGCATCATTGTTTTCCACCCATACACATCGAGTTGGTACTAGGTAAGGGTCATAGTTCAGTGGCACGCTACGCATCACTACGTCTAGTGGGTGCGGTCCAGTTCCAACGTTATTCAAAACTTGAGCAGTTGAACCAATGTTATCATTAGTTTTAAAAATGCAATTTCTCAACAACAAACTTAAAAAGGTTTTTAATTTTAACTTTTTCAAATCATTTCCTAATAAACACCAGGTGATTATTTACTAAATGCCAAGAATGAAATCCAAGTGCACAATAGTTCAAACAAAATTACCCTAGGGAAAGAAAAAAATGGCAAATCAGAACTTAGTAAAACCGCAATGAGGAGCAAGATGATTTTACAAAATGAAGCTTCATCATAAAAAGGAAAAGGGCAGTCAAACTGAAAACATCAAAATCGACTTCAAACGGGTTCCCGCCCAGGTTGTACTCAGACTTGCATTAACCATTTGGGGTTCAAAACGCTCTCATGCTTATTTTCTCCCCCAAAAAACATAAATGAATAACTAACTTTCCGGTAAGTTTGGTTGAACTAAAGGGTTTCAAAATCTAAGGATTGAAGCATGGCCACGAGAAAAACTTCAAGTATTCATTAAAAAAACTTCAACTTTAAACCAATAAGAGTTCTTGAGGTATGAGGAGCCTACCTGTTAAATGCTTAGAGGTCGTGGAATGTAACTAAGCATATGGGGCTGCAAACTCATTCTTCAGCGATTGGTTAAGGTGGACAAATGATAGTTGCAATAATGAAACTTAAAAAACCCCGGTCGTATTTATAAAAAAAATAGAAAATCCTAGTCATAAATGCTGTAGATGGGTCAATTAATGCAGTGCTTGGCAATCATAATTCCGTTTGGCGCAAAAAATATGTCTCGGTCTCCTTCAATGAAATACTGACACTGATCATTTCGGTGACATTCCTTGAGTTACTCCTATTGTATCAGCGTCCTTGTTAATTTTCGTCTCATGTTGTGTCACGTGACTGTTTCAGCCAAACTTATTGAGTTTATTTTTCTCTTTTCAACACGCGATTGGTCTGGGCTAACTCATTGAATTGCTCTGAAACATGTCACCATCCCATGATGAAATGTGTAAACAATCTACTTAATGGCAATTCATTCTTTCAACGTTGACTGTTTTGATGGAATTCACCCAGATGCTCCGAAGATTCGGTGCTCATCGTCCCGTCAGCATCATTCGTCGAGTTCCTTCGACCATTTCAATGACATTCCCCGAGTTTCGACCGTATCGGCATCACTCATCGAGTTTCCCCGAAACAATAAGAAAATAAAACTAACTTTGATCCAGCAGACCGTGTCGGATTAACTAGCCAAGTTCCCCCAATACATCAGAGCAACTGCACAAGTTCCTCCCATTCATCGGACCAAAACTATGATTTTTTCTAAGCCAATAAAACTTCTTTGCTCAATCCCTTAGAAAAACTAAGTGCTTAAGGTGAACTTCTTCGAGTAAGAAAACTAATCTAAGTATTCTTTTAAACAAAGTAGAAGGAGGGGCCCTAAAATAACAAAAAAAATGGGGAAGCATTTGCAACAGCAACATGGTCAAATTGGGGGTATTACAATCCCCTCCCCTTTAGAATAACACTGTCCGCGGGGTTTTCTTCTCTTCTAGCAAGTTTCCATGCACTTGTCTTCGGTTGAATTTGCAATTCCTTCAACTTCCAGGTGGTCAAGTGATGTCTTTCTTTCTCTGCATCAACATCCATTGGATCTCTGTCCAATCTTCAACTGCTTATACTGATCTTTTCATGACAATCACATGTCCAACTACATCCTTAAGATTCCCTCGAGATCCTTGAATCCGATAATACATATGCTCAAACAATGAGTCAATTCACATGTTATATGTGTTCTCATATAACCCATCTCTTACACGATTTTTAGATTTATAGTCGAAGCATACACATATGTATATTCACATTATATCAGCAAGAAGATGAAAAATAAACCAAATACTCGTTTGTGTAAGTATCTTTATTTAGCACCACAGGTACCGCATGTGTGTGTGTATGTATATGTATATATGTAAACGATGTTTGGGTAGTATGCTTGCTACACCACAACATCGAAACAACCAATATCCCATATCTAATGTCTAGCTAGTACATCGACTGGAATTATCAGACATTCAAAAACCATTAACCAATCCAATGCCAAGCTAGTATGCTGACTAGGTTTTATCGGGCATAATAAAAAGATACACCTGCATGGCCCCCTCTCCCATGCAACCAATGGTTACATCCAAGAACTCCATTAGTAACTCACACAACGGTAGGCTAGCACAGCCCCACAATACCCACTTACACAACACAAGGATGGTACCCCTTATTTTCTACATAGTCCCTTGGGCATACCCATCCCCTCCAGGGCTCTTCAATGTGAGCGTAGAAAGGTTACCAGTACCCATGTGAGCCTCCAAAGTACCCATGCTCTTACTAGATTTAATAGAACTACTAAGAGACGCACACATGCAGGGAATTTTGTTAGGTTCTCTAACCCCAACCACTCTCAGCTTTTCTTTACAATTTTAGCTTCAACATCCAACACATGCCCCACTAGCATAATTTAACCATCTCATCTGCACTACATCCAAGCATGCAATTCACATTCCATCTCCTTACAATTTTAAATAAAATTTACACATGAAGCGATACATATTCCATCTCATTCCCATGAGACATTTATCAAATAGTTTCAATCCGAAATTTCAATTACGTTTCACACATAAACCAATTTTCCTAAAATGGGATATTCTTCACAATATGTTTGGCTCTTGCAAGCTCTAACACATGACTTCCTGCAATGTGTCCTCCCGACACACTCCACAACAATCGAACCATCAATAACATTAATAACCAAATCAAATATGAATTTATAATTATTTTTCTTATATAAATTGGATTTTTTAACCACGAGGTTGTCCTCGTGATGTTCATGACATAGTTCATGGTTTCCCTACGTGTCCTCCTGACGCAATTCACCAATATCCAAATAGTCAATAAAGTCAATAATCAAATTTAAAGTCAAATTTATAATATGTCTCCTACATAAATTAAACTCATTTAGCCATGAACCCATGCCCATATTGTCTGGCTCTTGTAAGTGGCAAAGTGTTTTCCCTCACTATTTTGCACCAATTGCCATAACCTGGATGTCCACCTACAACATGTCTCTCGACAGAATTCACAATTGTTAAACATTCAATAACATTAATATTTAATTTTAAATTTAAATTCATAATTATGCCTTCTACAAGAATGAAATTCACTCAACCATGATTCTGTGGTCATATCGTTTGACTCTTGTAAGTGGAAGCACACTATCCTTCATGGTTTGCACCAGCTACCATAGCCTAGTCATCCACTTACCACATGTCTTCTTGACATAATTCACAATCCTCCAAACAATCATTAGCAATTATCAACAAAGTATTCATATATGAAATTTATACTTCTATTTTTCTACATAAATCAATTTTCATAAAGATAAGATCATTCTCACAACATCTGGTGTTTTGCACACGGTATCTCCATCTTTCACCATGGACTTACACACATTGCCATGTCCAAGGAAATTCCACCTATGATCCATATTTTCCAATCAACCCAAACAATAATTAATGTTTTCAAGATTTAATCTCCTTTGCATTACCCACAACAATCATGAAATGATCTCAAAATTATAACACCATTAATTTAATCATTTTTAACTGTGAACATTTTAATTGTAATAAAATATCATGCACCATATATGCATTATCAACACATCAAGCATTCTCATAATGCACTCAAATAAACTTCAATACTCATTGACTACACAGCCATATGCTCTCATGCAACTCTGTCTCCCCAATAGAGCATTATGCCAGCCCATAGAACACGATTGCCTTCTTCATGCAATTCCTTTCCCCTGCATCCGTAGCAATTCACATAATGTTTTTAGAATGGTCAATAATTTTATCATCTCAGCTATTAATGAATTGCAATAAAACCAATATACTACAGCCAAATTCAGACAATGCATCCACGTTCACATAATGCATCTACATTCACATCCATGCACTCACACAATGCATCTTAACATGTGTACCCACATGTATCCATTCACATCAACAAGAATTACATAATCTTTTAATGCGCAATCACCCAATGCATCCATTCATTGACTCATGGATACCATAATACTCGGTCATGCATTCTAGCTATGACACTTCACATTTATAATTTTGACACAAGTCTGTAAGTATTAACAATTTATTTACAACTCACATAGGCACAATTAGCAATAATCCAAGCATCCAGACCCAAAACATATGCATGCAATGTTCAAATAAAGAAATCCTTTTAAATGAATTCAAGCACTTCATTGCTCTTTCGGAATTTCTTACACATTTAATAATGCATTCAAATATTGTATAGCATAAACCCATTCTTGCACATAGGGACTCAGGCTTAGGCCCATCCAAAGAATTTAACAAACTATACAATATGGTCTTACCCATGACTATCTCATATGGCATGCACTATCACAACAAGAGCATAAGTCCTCATTGACCATGGTTATTAAACTCATAGCAAACATACACACATGGTATAATATTCATTCACATTAATGCATTAAACTCCAAACAACTAAATAACATAAGGATTATTTCTCTTATTGCCCCATATCTTACCATACCTGGTGATATAGCATCCACTTAAATGCATTTAATCATCTCATGCATACCAGTTCATTATTATTAAATATGGTTGAAGGGAATCTTACCCAATCCTCTTCTAGCACTTATGCAAACAATCATAAATAAACAATTACCTGCATGTCTTCCATCAACATATTTGATGTTACTTAACTCCGAGAGGTGCTAAAAAACCTAACTCTTTAATATGGCGGATTTGAAAAAACATGGAAAGCTTCATCAATTGGTGGACAAAGTTGGATTGTCATTCTCTGTTCTTCGATGGAGCCTCTAAAGGAAATCATGTGTTGGCAGGTGCAGGAGGGGTAATTTTTGACCCGGGGGGGAACAGACAGAAAGATTTCGCTTGGGGCTTAAGGAAAAATTCAAACAACTATGCATAATAGTTAGCTTTATTCAAGGGGCTGGAAATTGCTAACACTCTTGGAATCAAAGAACTAGTAGTGCTTGTAAACTCGCTACTGGTCATCAGAGAGACAAGAAAGCTAGGTAGAAATTATAAAATCCCCTCCACAAAGATGCATCACATTTTCAATAGTCTTATCACTGACTTCAATGCTATCAACTTTCTACACATCCTTCAAACAAACAACCACTTTGCAGATCAAATGGCGAACAAGGGGGTACAACTAGACTTTGGTTACTAATTTGCAATGGGAACATCCCCAAGCGCTACTGGGTCCCTTGATACAAAAGCATACTTGTTATACAGATTCTAAAGAAAACAAAACCATTGTTACATTTAGATTTTAGGACAGTTGCAAGCAATTTTTCTAATATGTTCAGTTTTTGTATTCTCATCCTTGGGAAATTTGTAAGAATTTATAGTCATTTCAGAATTGGACTCTTTCGATATAAACTACATTTTGTAACTAAAGAACATGATGTTATGGTCTATGAATCCCTCTGGATTCAGTCCATGAACCTGCTTTAGTATAAATTTCCTGCCTCTCTTTTTAATACAAATACCCCTTCATTGTTATTGTTAAAACAAAACATATTTGACGTTACTTTATTAGTTGGCTTCTTACCAAGGACTACACAATCCTTCCACCAACCTTTTGATCATAATAGGTTTATAGTCCCAACTTCTCTTCACAATGTTGTTGGTCACATGCAATAGCATCATCAATCATCTTCAACCATCTATAGCCATACAATCATCATTAACCACAATAACTATCATTAATGACTCATTGCATATGTAAAACCATACTAATTTTACCGATATGTAATATCATATACATGCATAAACATCTTCACATGTACTATGCAATATCTATTAGTATGCTCACTAATGTATATTTATTTCACACATTTAACTCTTGCATTCTTAGCATTCCCATGCCATAATTTTCTGTACCTAGAACTCGGAAAATATAAATACAACAACAAGAGAAGAGTTAAGGATTTCCCCATTTTCAATTCCTCATCCTAGTATGGAATTCCTCTTCCATATCATAGCTGGTCCAATTCATGGCCTCCCTGGAAAACACACAAGGGATCGTTAGCTATGACTCTCTCACCAAGTAGCAATTTAGTACACATACATATGTACAACATTCACACTTGCTACTTTATAAGCATTCAACCATTATGCTATAAACAAATAGAGTAATCTACCGACGCTACGATTTTGCCCAGCGGAAATCATCGCACCGGCACTCCGACCACTGGACCGACTTCCCTTCTCTTCGCCAGCCCCATTCACCCACCGTCGTCGCGTCCCGTTTTGTCATCCCCTTCCATTGCCGTCATCGTTAGCCTTCAACGCCGTCTACCTCCATCCATTGCGTTGTTGTCAATGCAGTTAATTCGCTACCCACCACGTCCATTCTCTCCCTCGAGCATCCCGAATTCAAATTTCCATCCCGTCGGAAGTATTGCTCCACCTCTTCTCAGAACCAATCCCTGTTCAGAAGAGTGCATTGGTATTGTCTTTTCCAGAAGGAAGATGTGCTTTGGAAGAGAACTTGAAGGTGGTTATGAGTTCATTGATTGAGAACGTGAACAAGACAGGCTATAATATTTCATGGAGTGGAGAGAACGAAAATAAGGTATACGGTCTTGCTCAGTGCAGGGGAGACCTCAATGCCTCTGGTTGTTGGGCATGCATTTCAAGTGCTACAAAGTCAATCATTGAAAATTGTAGCGCTTCCATTTCCAAAAGCATTTATCTGAGTGGATGTTTTTTAGATATGCCACTCACAACTTTTATTCACAAGTAAATCCATCGGATACAGTGTCTGTTATTAGGTGCGATGACACTGAAGAGCAAGAGCAGATCACCATTGCTAGAATTTTGGCAAATTTGTGTAAGGATGAGACATGAATATTTTCCCAGCAGCACAGGAGGAAGCTACCTGCTCAGAGAGATAAAAGTGTTGTTGTTTCAGCATATTCATAGCATTATGTGCCCTCAGAATTGGTGTCGAGGTTTCAAACCCAACAGCCTCCTGCTCCACCTTCTGCTTCCAAATTCCTGCCATTCATATGTTCAATTTTTCCTCAGAAAACCCAACAACAACAACAATCTCAAGGTCCTGGTATTAGTTCGACACAACCATTGCCACTACCCAGGGAGTCCTATAATGTGGTAGACAAGAAGATTGAAATATGCGATTTGCCCAACTATTCCATGAATAGTGATACTATGGTCATGGACAATTGCAAGCTTCCTCCTATGAGGTTACAAATCAAAAGAAGTGAAAGACGGGAGATCCCAATTCCTTTGGAGGAACACCAATGAGACGAAGACGAATGGCTTCATGGGGCAGACACTTCAAACCGAGATCAAAATGCTGCAATTCAAGGCTACCAATTTATCGATTGGAGAAAATCTGCATTTGGGTCTATGAATACTTCATCTAGGTCGTCTTATTCAATGCAAACTCCTCAGAATTTCAGCTACAGGAATCCAAATCTCAGTGCCCTTCAACAACAACAATCCACAACATATAGAGGCAGCCCCAGTTCCTCTGAATCCATATGCCTAATGCCTCTAACATCAAGGGCTTCACCTGTGAGAATCAGGACTGCAGTTCCAGTATGTTCGCCACCTCATGCACCTAGAAGGATTAGGCCAGAAGATGCACCACAGATTCTAGCTTCAAACTTTGTTGTGCCATCTCTGAATCCGACCCCTGATGTCTGCATTAGGTCTGTAATACATGTCTGCTCAGCTCCCAGGCACCTACCATGTGACCAAGGGGAACAACATATTGAATCAATCAAGCATGGAGAAGCTGATGGACATGAATATGGTGAGCGACAGGGTGCAATTGATGATGATGTTAATGCAAGCAAACTAAGGCTGAGCCAGCTTCAACTCTGACTCACCGAATTGTGATAACTGCTATCATAATTATAGGTTTATATGCTAAACAATTGTGTGCACTTGTGCACTTCCTAATGAGCTTAAACCATTTTTTGTCCATCCATTGATGCGAGTATTTCATCTTTCAACATATTTTGTCTGAATTTCTTTTGCAGGGTGAAAGAATGAAATCTTATTAGCTAGTAATTGTATTTTCCTTTGTTTGGTTTTTTGTGATGAGGAGGGGCTTTTGTTTGTAAAGGCTGCTTTCATGATTAAACAAATGGTATTTATGTATTGAAAATCTTATAGATGTTGATTGGGCCTTTTAGATTGAATACCGTGCCTTGTCTATATTCAGATTGTTTCTGAAGGCTGGCTACTATTATGGTAAATATGATTGAATAAAATGCATTTCGTATATTGAAAATTTGCAATAGATGGTTGATGGTTGTCGAGTCGTTCATTTAAGATCACACCTTCATATATTGAAATGAGAATAATGTTTGAGCAGTTTTATTGGTCTTTTTCTATTTCCATGTCCTATACATTCAAAACAGGGGCTTGATTGTCCATTTTCTTGTTTTATATGGCTCCACGCTGTTGTTTGAAATTGATTTCTTCTTTTTCGGTTGTTTTAACACATATCTCTCCAGAAAATTCATTATATTTTACAACAGACATTTTGATGGACTTACAATTACGACCTTGCACTTACAATACGATGTGTTTATAATATTATATTTGTATGTATATTAACCACTGAAATTCCAGGACAATAATGAATACCTCCGATATCTTTCATTTAAAAAATAAATAACAGGTAGTTTCTTTATTTCATTTCAAAAAGAAACGACAGTTAGTGATTGGTAAAATTGCTTTTTATTGGAATGTGGCATGATGTTCATATTGCAAGATACCCTTTGCACCTTCTTCTTATTCTTCTTCCTTTGGGAGTATTCAATGGTAACCCGAGCTTATTTATCGACCTTATTTGCTTGCTCAAAATAAGTAAGTCCTGCTCAAAGTTTTTTTTAAATTAATCAATGGTAAAGTAGCTGTGGATGGGCAATTACTTTACTTTATTCAATGCACTAACTAAATATACCTTCAATATGTTTTACATATATGTTATGGTTATAGCAAGTTAAAGATCGTTTTGAAATGAGAAAGCTACTGGTTTAGACAACGGCCATTAAGTTTTACATTTAAAATGTTCTTTTCTTCGTGGTATCTTTTGGGTTAGTCTAAGTAGCCCTCTTTCTTGAGATATCTTCATAAAGAAAGCTGGGCTCTTCATTTGAATTTGGTGCTTTTTTAAATCATACAATGTTCCAAAATGATAACAAAATTTGAATGGGTATTAATTGTTTTGTTTGTGTGTAATCAATACCTTTCATTTTAACTAAAAGTGTGGTGGAATCATTGGATCATTTTACCTAACAGTGTATTGGAATCATTCGATCATTGACAAGGGTGGAATCATAAGATCATTTACAAGGGCTGCAACAGTAAGCATCAATTTAGACAAGTCACCTAAAATATATAAAGATAAATTACAAAGTGTACCAAGGTAAAACTGATCCATGTTATTGAAGTCCTATCCTAAAACCCCTTAAGATGATAGGACCTTATAAATTATTTTGAACCGAGAAAGTTATTTATCTAGGCAATGACCTGTCGTATATTAAATGTTATTTTTATTCCTTGTATCTTTTGGGTTATTCCAAGTAGATCTCTTTCTCAAGATATATCCACTAAAGAAAGTTGCGATCTTCACTTGTATTGGGAGTATTTTAAAATTATACATTGTTCCAAAATTGTTGTGTGATTTCACTTACAATATGTAATACCATAGGAATACCTTTGTAATGTATTGAATTAGAATATGTAAAATGATGTAAATGTGTCATGGATTCCTAGTGCAGAGCTCAAGGCCAAGGCTTGACTAGTGAATAGCTAGACATACACTGTTCCAAAATTGTTGTGTGATTTCTCTTACAATATGTAATACCCTAGTATGATCTTTGCAATGTATTGAATTATAATATGTAAAATGATGTAAATGTGTTAGTATGGATTCCTAGTGCAAAGCTCAAGGCCAAGGCTTGACTAGTGAATAGCTAGGCATGTATGATATACACATTTCTATAAAGATCATGTGGTTGGTTTGTCATGATTATGTAAAAACTAGGTAAATATTATGTTAAAAAATGATAAAAATGGTCCAAGATAGTACCTACAGTGGAATTCTTTAGTTCCAATTGGTTTTGTGTATCTATGTGGGAAGTCATAGTTTACATACTAACAACTTGATAGAATGCCTCCAAGAAATCCATGGATTACTTATCAAATGGTGTTCTGACAAAGACATGAGGTTGATCTAGTGGTCACTTGTCGGAAGGGTAGATTGGCCTGGAAATTTTTGGAAAATATTTCAAAACTGGTAGGGCCAAAGAGAATTTTTGTTTGTTTGTTATGTAACATTAAGTTTCCATAGTGAATAACTAGTGATAAAGGGCAGAGATCAGTCGAGTCTCCGTGCTGGTGGCAATTAACTTCAAAGGGAATTTCTCCAGGGTCTATGAATATTCATAAAGACAGTCATGAAGGCATATTCAAAGTCCACGCAGGCACAATCTAGAAAAATAAGGGACAACATTCAAGTTCCAATTCCACAGAGGGACCTCTTGTGGGATCATTATGATATGCCTTACAAAATAGCACCATGTTGAAGGTCAAGGCCTATAGGATTTCATTGAAGATTCTAGGGTTCATGGGCCATGAACGAGGTTTCAAACCACCATATAAGTGAAATAAGAAAGAGATCAATGAACCAAAAAGATCAACTAGATACCAAGAAGAAATCGACAAAATAGAAACTCAAGCATTTCCATTATGCCATCAAATAGATGTCTTCGCAAAGTTCCAGCTGGAACTTTTCCCTGGCATGCATGCCTCGACTGGAACTCTACCCTGGCTGGAACTGTGACTCGGTTGGAACTCTGCCCCGGCTGGAACTTTGCTTTGATTGGAATTCTACCCTGTTGGAACTATGCCCTGACCGGAACCTTGCCCCTGGCAATGTTCCAACTGGGGCAGAGTTCTGTTGGATTGATTTTCTGACCTAGGCCAACAAGGAGATTATGCCCACACAATCAGCTTAAAGTAGCTTCCGGTGTGTTTGGAATAGCAAAATCTTGCAGGTTATGGTCCTGCTATCAACTGAATTTTTCTCTTAAGGAGAAACTAAAATTCAATAAAAATCTATCCTAATGTTATTTCTGTCTAAATAAACCCTAAAATTATCTTCAACTACCTAAGTTATCCTACAATTGCTTTCTTAAGGAAAGTCTTCGATTTTTGAAGATTTTTATATTTAATTTTCTAAATATAAAAGACTATAAAAATTATTCTAAAAATTATACAAATTCTATTTAACAACTGTTAAATGTAAACTATACTAGGATAATAATAACTGAACTATCTTAACTATCCTATCTATCCTATCTCAGCTGAGAGCGATTTTGAAATTTATATTAATTATTAATTAATATAATGATGAACATAAAGATAAGGAGTAAGATCTAAACAAAAATATTTAAACCATCCACACTAAATCATTCTGCTATAAAATAACTTGACAGAGAAACAGAAATAAACAATTACTTCGAATTTTCTGAAGTGTCTAATTAATTAACAACTAATAACCAACATTAGATATTTGAATAAGAGATAATGTTCAGTATGAAATCATCGCAAAAATACAAATGAGATCAAACAGACATGAATATATATATCATTATATCTTGAATTCTTAGTAGAAACACTAATTGATTCAATTACAATAACATACTAATTCAAATACAATATTATGTTGACAAAGTGTAATACTGATTAATAAACACAAGCATAACCAAGTATACTGCATTAATGTTAAAAATAGAAGATTATATACTGAAATATAAAGAGTATCCAAAATAATACCAATCACGATATCAACTTGGAGATTTCCAGTCACATCCCATTTCCAAAGATAAAACTTCAGCCAGGAACAAAACTAGTATCAAAATAATATTTCGAATATGTTTCTCTTCAGTCACTCCATCCCCATCTCATAAAAATTACCAGCTTATATAATACTACTAGTCTTTCGATTCAGTTTTTCCATAAATGCTATATGCAAGACTATAGGAGTCCTATCGCTATCAAAGAGCATCAACTCTTTTCAACAGACACTTGTCACTAGAAGATAACAATAAAAACAACTAGCCTAAAACATTTGCTAGTTTAAAGGAACTGGCAAATTCGTGGCTGTGTCGAAATTCCAGTCTTCAATAAACATCCACGTCTTCCAACTAAAATCCAGAATATTAGAAACGTCATGAAACTGTAGAGGATAGCGATGACATGCCCACCTGTTTTAAACAAACAAAAGAATCTTATTAAAAACCAATTTTAACAGAAATAACAAAAGAAACCATAATTGTGCCTGTAAAATCTGCGATTTTACAGGCATGCACAAAAAAGCTTTTATTACCTGTTGACAGAGAGACAAACCATATAACGGAAAATGGAAATAATCACCAGGTTCTATTTTGTAAATCGACCACTCTTCTGGCTTCGGCTAGTTTGGCTTTGAGCCTGATGATCACTAGCTTTTGCTTTTCTATTTGTTCAAGCAAATGTTGATTTGTACCTATCATTGATTTTTTTGCCTTCTTGTATTGGTTCTTTTTGATGTTCACTTCCTTCCACCTGTTAATCCAGTTTAATAATTCTTCTCTGAACGTCTTATTTTCCACCTCCTTTAAAGCTGCTTTAGCTTGACACTATTTAAGTTCATTTTTCAATTCTATAATTTTAGTCTCGTATACCCTGTCCAGGACTTGTTGGAGAGTTTCTTCCTCTTTGTCATGACACGAATTGGTTGCCTGAGAAGAATCAAGATTATCTATGCCTTGACAAGGTGATGGAAAACTCATAAAAGATGGCTCGGGACCCGAACCATAGGCGTCCATACACGATGGAGCAACTTCTGCCTTACCCGACTCTGTAATGTCTTTAGCCAATTTTGCACTATTATTCTTTATAAGAGTAGGTTCATCCATATAAGTAGTTTCGAGAACTGACGATAAAACGTCGTCCTCAAGATGGACAATCACTGGCTGAGTACTCTGTTGAGTAGTCATAGGAACAGAGGCTGTAGGTGTATTATTCATGCTTCTAGTAATCCTTCTCGTACGAACAAACACAAGATTTTTTTATTCAAAACCCCCTCTGTCACAGCATACCTGTGCTAGTTGTTCTAGTTTATGCATAGACTCATGGCCATGTTTACGAGGAGTATTTAGCTCAGAGAGGTTTTTATAATCAACAACATTAACATCTTCAGTTTTGGTTAATTTGTCCCCTATCTTTGCAGGTGTACTACAACGTTTGTCAGATGGGGATTGGTTCAAGGTTGTTTCAGAGTAAGAGGGAGCTACGTTCCCGACCCCATCATCACTGATACCAGTATTTATGGGTGGATTGGCTTCCTGCAGCTCTTTATCCTTTGATTCAGCCTCATGAACATTACTAACTTCAGATTTTACAGTAGCCTTTCGTTTCCTACGGGTCCTTGGGGGAGGGTTTGGCCAATATGGAGTCGGCCCTAATTGACATTCAATTAAAAACTCACCCCATGATTTACCATTAAGAAACAGTTGATGCTGTATTATAATTTTGACTAAACCATGATGAAATAGACTTCTATTAGGATTACCGATGGTAGTTTGAACCGAATGCGACATTTTTTTCAGACTTTGCAATAGGTAAAACGACAGATTAAGTTTACAACCTTTTAATGCTAACAGTAGTCGTAGGTGATAATAATGCAGGTGAGAGAATCGTCCATCACATGATACGTACATGACCAAGATCTCATAGAATGCTCGCCATTCTGGCTTCAGAAACTTAACGGAAACCCCAATCTTTAGTTTTGCACTAGCCGGCAACGGTAACAGCAAGGACTGACATTTCTTCTTATTCACTTTCCCACCTTTAAACCATCGCTCTCCAGTTTGTGGAAGCTTCGTAGCCTTTGCAATTTTGTCTTCGTCAATGATAAACTTGAAATCCCCAATCTGTGCTACGTTTTCCTTCAAACTCAAAGCAAACTGTTTGGTAACCTCCATGTTATGGCCACTAAAGCACCTGAAGAACTGACCCCATCCAATCTTTTCAATTAGCAGGGCAACTTTCTCATCGGCTTCAACAAGCTCTGACCCTGAGATTTCAAAACAACTAAGCGGAGCCATGGCTTCCTCACTACTATCCTGATTACGAAATGAAATGAATGGAGTTGTGAAGAGGGAAGGGATAGGCACCCAAGTAAAAGACATGATGCGAAATGTCAAATCCTCAAATGCTTCATACCTGACAGAGATGAGGGCTCCAAGTTTGGCCATTTTAACCGAATTTAGAGATGATGAACACTACAACCAGCGTTTTGCTATGATAAATGCATGACTAGCCACAACTAACTGTAAATCTTAACCAATTCTACATATCAGGGATCATTCGATTGATGAATCGTAAATCAAGACATTGATTACACACAGTTTGGCATGATGAGCTCGTACAGCGTCACGAAATGGAATGGTTATCAGTCATATACAACATTAAATCCTACTGATACGATTCATTAATACATTCATAGCTGTCAATTAAAACGAAAGGTGTTAGCCAAATCTTCATGCCAACGCAGCGATCCAAGTAACAGGTGTTATTTATTTGACATATGGGTCATGTATCTTCATAAAACGGTCAATTGATGATCTACTCCAGATTACACGTGAAAGGTGGTCGTGTTTATTAACATGACGATATAGTGTCAAAATAGTAAACCCTAATGTTTTTGCAATACAACTAACTAATGATCCAAATTAACACTTAAGCCATGTATATACATAAAGTTTCATTTTGAAATATAGTTTTAAAACTTTACAAAAATTCCATCCATTAATATCCCAAATCAAATTTGATAGGATATAAAGCTATAAAACTATGACATATGAAGATTTCAAAATGATATTCATTCATTTGCTTTTTCACTAGCTATATATACACAATTTTTACAAAGTCATGGTACGATGTTTAAGTTACATATGAAATGTGAACTTTTAGGTCTAAAAAGAGTTTTAATTTAATAATTTACCTTTAGTTCTAGGGATTTTAAGAACTTATAATATATTATCAATAACCAGCTTCAAACAAATTTAAAATGTGTTTTCGTTGAACCCCAATTAGCATACTATCCCTTTAAATTTCTTAAATGAACATATATAATCAGATAGATTAATTAATGATAGAATTGATTATATAAAAATTTATGAAACTGACAGCTTCTAATTATCAAGTTTATGAAAATGTTTTCATAAGCTTCTAATATGTCACTTTACTCTTCTACAATTGAGAGTACCTTCAGAATCGAAGATTCTGAAGGCACTCTTTTATAATTTTTAAAGGTAAATCATAAAAGAGAGCTGACCCCCCTTCATCCTAATGAAAAATGAAGGGGTTGTTGCTGACTGCCAACAAATGGCGACGACCTGGGTGAACCAGTTATCTCTACTCATACAACTTATAAACGATATAAACAAAATCTTAAAACTTATTAAAAACAATCAAAAATTCTTTATCTAAATAAAAACCATTATTTTTATTCATATTCATAAGTATAACTCAGAAATATTTCATCTTTTGAAACAGAGATCTAGTTAGGGATAAACTTAAAAATATCCTGATCGAAACAAAGTACTTCATAGTAAAAATAACCTGCACCATCAGTATAGGATATAGAAATCTACTTTTCTGAAAACTTTCCAGAATCTGTTCCATAAACATAATAATTTTCTTTTTGTTTGTTTTTTTTTATTTTTTTAAACAATAATTATGACTGAAGACTACTATCTAGGTATGGTATCCCAATGTGATAGTATCATTCATAAGAACTATCTGGAATAAGCAAGTCGGCTCGTGATGAGACCTCTTGTCTTTTGATTTTTTAAACCAAAAGCCATCACCCTGGTGATCAGAAATGAAGTTATCCCAGATAGCATTGATGATCATGATTAGGCCGGCTCGTGATGAGACCTCCTATTCTTCAATCAAAATTATGTTTTCTTTACTAATTTTTTAATTTTATAAAACGAGAGATCATTACCCAGCATGGTGACCAAATGGTAATGTCAGTCATTAATATCACCAGAAAATAAATCAACTGGCTCATGATGAGACCCCTTATCTCTTGGTTTTTAAACCAAAAGCCATTACTAGTTTCCTAATAATGTCATACTAGTGGTATTTATGATTCTGATCAGACTGGCTTATTACTAAGACCTTCTGTCTCTCATTTTAGCATTTTATTGACTGGAACAAATTCTAAAAAGTTTTCAGATTGTAAATACTTTTGAAGACTGATGGTAGAGATCTATAAGAGTTTTTCAAAAGTACAGGCTTCGAAAAAGACATTTAATAAGCTATCCTAACTTTTATAGGAAATAAAAAGGTGAGGAATAATCTGAGTAACACTTAAAAATAAAATAATGATAGTTCTTTTATAGATTTAAGAAACCTTGATCAATCTAAACAAATTTTTAAAAGATTTTAGTCTAGTATCATAATTTTCAAGCTAACGAGCAAACTGACTTTTCTTTTTTTTTTAACTAGAAGATTTATTTATTTACATTTATTTCTTCAGTTGCTAACTAAAGATTACTAACTGATAATACACAAAAATTTGACAGTCTAAAATATTTGATTAACAGAATTAAAACTGGTTGCAATAACAGAATGATGTTTGAAAGTTACATGAGTTTTATGAATTTATCATCATCCTTAAATTCTATGAACTATAATTGAGTTTATATATATAAATATAAATTTATTTACAAATAGCAAACAAATTATATACATTTTAAAACCAAAAATATTAACAGAAATATTTTTTCAGGATCAGTCCATTCACTGGGAATGTTTCGAACTGACCTTCAAGTGTTTGTAATCGAAAGGTACTTGGACCTATCTTCTCAACAATAACAAAGGGACCTAACCAAAGCTTCTGAAACTTAGTATGATCTCCCTTTTCCTCGTGAACTTTATCCCATTTTAAAACTAAGTCTCCCACCTGAAATTCTCGATTGGAACTGAAGGATTGGTCGAACCAAGACTTCACAATTTGTTGATGTTTTGTAAAGTGTTGTTTTGACTTTTCTCTTTCTTCCTCAAGCTTTAGCAAAGTATTAATTCTCTTTTCCATTGTTGGACACTCTTCATCTTGAACAGACTGGGCTAACTGTAATGAAGGTAAGAATAAATTTGGTGGTAAAATAGCTTCAGTTCCATATACTAAGAAGAAGGGTGAGTTACCTATCGCAGCTTTAGGAGTTACTCTGTCTGCCCAAAGTGCATTGACTAATTCTGTATGCCAATCTTGATGGTGAACTGAAATAGTTCTTTTGAGAATTTTCAATAAATTTTTGTTTGTTGATTCAGCTAAACCATTTCCATGAGGATGGTAGTTAGTTGAATACCTGATTCTTATTCCCTTCTCTAAGGCAAATGGAGTTAACTCAACTGATGAAAAATATGAAGCATTATCAAAGATGAGGGAATCTGGAATACCAAATCTTGTTGTGATAAATAATTCTAAAAATAATATAACCTGATTGGTATTTACAACCCTTAATGGTGCAGCTTCTGCCCAACAAGTAAAATAATCAGTTGCAATTATTATATATTTGTGTTGCTTAGATGAGGGAGGATTTATTGGCCCTACTATATCAATACCCCATTGCTGAAAGGGTCTTTCGACTGAAATGGGTTGTAAAGGAAAAGCAGGTTTCTTAACTCTTCCCGCAGCAAGTTGACATTCCTGACATTTTCTAACAAAATCATAGGAATCTCGAAACAAGGTAGGCCAATAATACCCAGCCCTAAGAATTTTATGCGCATTAGTTTCTCCACCAAAATGACCGCCTACTGGTCTAGAATGTAACTCCTTCAGAATTACTTCCGTTTCATCTTTGTCTAGACATCGAAGCAATATTTCGTTTGAATTTCTCCGAAAGAGGACATTATCAATTAATAAATAAGGAGCATATTTCAATCTAAGTGCTCTTTTCTTCTTTGGTTCTAGGTAATCAGAAGTCGTTCCTATTTCCAAAAGAATTCTTATGTCTCTATACCAGGAATCTTGTGGTGGAGGATAAAAATAAATTTCTCTGGTAAGTAAAGCCTCATAAATGACAGTTTCAGTTTTATCATTAGGTAGATGAGCAGCTTCAGTAGCTAATTTACATAATCCTTGACCTTTGACTATCGTTGAGGGTTTAATTTCTAAGTCATACTCTTGAAGGGCTGTCATCCAAGGTGCTCTTTTCTCACCTAAGTCCTTTTGTACTAACAAGTTTCTGACTGAGGAATAAGGGACTATTATTTTCGTTTTAGATTTCAATAAATATGGACGAAAATGTTTAACAGCTTTAAAAACAACAAAAGCTTGTTTATCAACTTCATGGTAATTAAGTTCAACACCTTTGAAATTTCAACTCATGAAGGAGATTGGTACTTCATTATTTTGCTGATTTAATTGGGTTAAAACTGCTGCATATGAAATATCAGAAGCAAAAGTATACAATATGAAATCTTTGTTAAAATTTGGGCTTAGAAGGCTAGGAGCTTCTGAAATGGCTTCTAAATTTTTTTGAAATGATTCTTTTTCAGTTTGTCCCCAATTAAAAATAGTGTCTTTCTTAATCATTTTCTGCAAAGGACGAATGATTTCGGAGAAACTAGGAATGAATCTCCTAACAAATTTTATTTTACCGAGAAATGATTGCATTGCTTTCTTGCTAGAAGGATAAGTTATTTTTGAAATGGCTTGGGTTCTTTCAGGTTCAATCATGATTCCATGTTTTGAAACCACGCAACCTAGTAAAATACCTTCTGAAACAGCAAATATTGTTTTTTTAGGATTTAAGGATATTCCAAATTTTCTACATCGTTCAAATACCTTTCTAAGATGATTAAGATGATCCGGTCGATATTTAGAATATACAATAACGTCATCCAAATAGACAATGACTGAATGGTTGATTAAGCCTCTAAAACCAATATCCATTGCCCATTGAAAAGTTGCTCCCGCATTGATTAACCCAAAGGGCATCTTGCGGTAAGCATATGTTCCCCATGGAGTTCTAAAAGCTATTTTCAATTGATCATTTGGGGAAACTAATATTTGGTTGTATCCTGAGAAACCATCAAGGAGTGATAGTATCTCAAACCCAGACACCTTTTGAAGAATTTGTTCCATGGGAGGAACTGGGTAATTATCCTTCTCAGAAGACTTGTTTAGATTTCTAAAATCTACACATAACCTAATATCTCCATTTTTCTTCCTGACTGAAACTAAGTTTGCTACCCACTGAGTATGTCTGATGGGAAAAATAATCTTGGCAGCTAATAATTTATTTAGTTCCTTCTTAATTGTCGGTTCTAGTGACGGGTGATATTTTCTTAACTTTTGTTGAAAAGGTTTTGACTCTTGTTTAATTGGAATTATGTGTTGCATGACTTGTGTGTTGAAGGTTTTCATGTCATCATATGTCAAAGCAAAGACATCCTTGAATTCTTTAAACAATTTTATAAATGTTGTTTTTTTCCCGTGGGGTTGCAATCTACACCTAGATTTATAGTTTGAAGATTTAGTTTTGTTCCTAGATTTATGGTTTCATACCTCATTCGAGAGCTATTAGTTTTACAATTAGGGACAGATCTAAATCTATCCTGAAGATCAAAGAATTTTTCTAATCTTAGTACTGAATTAGGGAATGGTTTTACCTTTTCAAAAGCTTTTTCAACTGAACAAAAATAATTTATTATCGAAAAATTCCGCAAATTTTCGTCATGAGTAACTTCATCAAGGGCTGAATCTTTAAAGGTATCTTCATTCATCAAAAAATTCAGCACCTACACATCATTATCAAATATACGCCAGTTAAAAATATTATCTGGTATGGAAAGCCTAAAAATCAATTCTACTGAAAAGAAATTTGGTGTAAGATTTTCTGACGGAATTAACTTTGATGCTACATTTGCCAATAAATCTGCTTCTTGATTTTGACTTCTTGGCACAAAAATTATGTTAAATGCATCAAAATGCGAACTAAGGTTCCATACCTCTCGTTGATAACTCTGTAAATGTTCAGATAGGCAGTGAATGGAGTTATGAACCTGTCTAATGATGATTTCGGAATCACCGTATGCAATTAACTCTTTGATATTCAAATCAATCGCTTTTTTCAAACCCTGTATTAAAGCTTCATATTCCACAATATTATTTGTACAAGTAAATTCCATCCTACAAGCTATACATGTTTTATTTCCTTGAGGGTCTACCAGTAAGCAACCAGCTCCGGCTCCTTCTTTAGATTTCGCGCCATCAAAATATAGAGTCCAAGTAGAACTATTAACAACTACTTTGCTTTCTATAATATTTACAATATTAAGATTATCTACATCATTAATAGTTTCCTTGAATGAAGAGTCAGGAGAAATAGATGTCACCTTTCTAATTTCTGATTGCTGTTTATTTTCAAAAAAGGCAGAATTTTCAGCTTTAAAATTACCAAATCCCAATTCATACATGTAATTCCTCATAATGCAATCTAAAAATAAAACAGGTTCGCTAGGATCATGTAGTTCTGTGACAGTATGTTTCATATATCTTTCTCTATTTATCTTTATCTTATTTGACTTTCCGTTCTTAGGTAACCATAATGTTGACCAGTCCGTGGCAAAGAATCCATTCAATTGTTAAGACCAATCCCTACTTAAAAATAGCCCACATGCATTAGTAATATCTGCAACAACAATATCTATAATTTGATAAACCGAAGGGTTACAAGCAATCCTGACTAAGACATCTTTCATTTCCCCTGCAACCTTCACATTTGTCCTATCCAATTGAGTTATTTGTGAATTTGATGGAACATATTTCCCATTCAACTTCTTGCATACTGATAAAGGCATCACATTGGAGGATGCTCCGGAGTCTACCATGCAATTATGAACATTCCTATTGAAAATCTCAAAGGTAAGTAAGAATGGAGGTGTGGTTGATTTAGAATTCTTACCTATAAGCGAGGCTTTGTCAGTCGTTGCTTTTCCTTTATCAGTTGCTGTTGAATCATTATTAGAACTGTTTGCAGCAACATTTTGTTTTGCATTAGGAATAATTGAACTCATGGCGGGATTTATAACATGAATGTTAGGCATTGGGTAAATTTGAAGAAGGTCGTACATACTGATGTTTGCACGTGTCTTCTTTAAATCTTCAATTATATCATATTGTAAATCTAATTTTGGATCATTTTGAATAGGCTGGGTAATTTTGGTTGATTGAGTCTGTTTACCGTATTGAGTCTGTTTATTAGGTTGTGAATTATTGTTGTCATTATTTGTAGTAGAACTTGACGAGGCTCCAGGAGTGTTTGCGAATGTTCTACTACGAGTATTATAGGCATGTTGTCCTGTTGGCGGACTTTTAATCTCATATTCTTTTACAAGACTGTCCCAGAAATGATTGTTAACTTGTTGAGGTTCCTCTAATTCTTCATCATCTTCTGATTCCTCTTCTTCTACGTTTTCAGTTATTTCTTGATTAGAAGGAGTTTCAGATAAAGATAAAACAGCTCGAATTGTATTAAAAATCTCTTCATTTGCTACTATGTCAGGTGATGTATTTTTATTATTTGTATTCAGGTTTTGTCTAAACTGATTTCTGAAATATCCCCTAGAAGGAGAAGCTTCAGAATTGGTTTTCTTTAATCCTACAACTTCATTGGTTAATATCCGAATATCATTTTGTAGTTGTTCTATATCAAATGCTTTGTCTTTTTCTGAATTGAGTTTTTCCATCTTCCTACGAGGAAAAGTATCAGATTTCCCACTTCTATTTGGTTCATAGGACATAGAATCCTTTTCGACTTTAATGGCTTCCTCAAAAATTTCTACTAACGTTGTTTTCCCAGCTCTCTTAACGAACATCCCAGAATATTTTGGTAAAGTTGACGTATAATTTTCAATAATTATATCCTCGGGTGGTTGAGAAGCAATTGGAATTTTGTTTTTTAATGTTAGAAACCTCTGATTAAAATCTTTAATTCTTTCTTTAGGCTCCATTTTAATCCTAGATAACTCTAGGGCTAAAAGAGCAGGTGTTTTATCTTCCCCAAATTTATCTAACAAAGCTTTATTAAATTCACCCCAGTTTGTGACTGATCCCTGTACTAACGAAAAATACCAAGTAGAAGCTCTTCCTTTGAAAGTTAAAGGAAACAAATGACAAACTACATCTTCATGCTGAACGTTCAAGGTTTGAACAGCTAACATGAATTTGTCTACATGCACCTCTGTAGGTTCTCTGTCATCTGGGTTAAACTTAGGGAGAAGTTTATCTGAGTGTTTAGGCAAAGGATGTTGTACACCAGGGACAGCTACATCAGCTGTTCTTAGCCAAGGGAGTTGTGGATTAGGTGGATTAGGTGGGGGGTTACCTCCTCCTCCCACAGGTATGTTTCCTGCCATAGGACTTCTTTCAGAACTTGAGGAACTCCTTGAATTGGATGATCTTGGACTATCAGGTGGTGATTCAGGAGGAGAAGGTGGCTGATCAAAACCCCCTTCTGCAATTAGTCTTCTAGCAGTGATTGTTTAAGTAGTTTTCCTTTGATGACTTTCAATCTGATGATGGGGAGTGCTATCAACTACTTCCAAATCTTGAGTAACTATGGTCAATTGCGGATTATGTCGCTGTTGTCTAGGTAGACCATAGTCTATTGGAGATACACCAAGTTGATTAGCATATGCTCTCGTAAGGATATGTCATGATTCTTCTAAAGTTTGAGTGCTTTGTTCAGGAGTAAATGGAGATGTGATAGGATCATGTTCGAGGATGCTCCTAACAGTTTCTATAAACGGTGATCTACTGACTTCTGGAGGATGTTGACTGGTTGAAAGTTTTTCATTAGTTTCACCTGCCATTACTCATTATCAGGCCCTCCTTCCAGCGCCATTTGTTGACTTGATTTTCTGACCTAGGCCAACAAGGAGATTATGCCCACACAATCAGCTTAAAGCAGCTTTCGGTGTGTTTGGAATAGCAAAATCTTGCAGGTTATGGTCCTGCTACCAACTGCATTTTTCTCTTAAGGAGAAACTAAAATTCAGTAAAAATCTATCCTAATGTTATTTCTGTCTAAATAAACCCTAAAATTATCTTCAACTACCTAAGTTATCCTACAATTGCTTTCTTAAGGAAAGTCTTCGATTTTTGAAGATTTTTATATTTAATTTTCTAAATATAAAAGACTATAAAAATTATTCTAAAAATTACACAAATTCTATTTAACAACTGTTAAATGTAAATTATACTAGGATAATAATAACTGAACTATCTTAACTATCCTATCTATCCTATCTCAGCTGAGAGCGATTTTGAAATTTATATTAATTATTAATTAATATAATGATGAACAGAAAGATAAGGAGTAAGATCTAAACAAAAATATTTAAACCATCCACACTAAATCATTCTGCTATAAAATAACTTGACAGAGAAACTGAAATAAACAATTACTTCGAATTTTCTGAAGTGTCTAATTAATTAACAACTAATAACCAACATTAGATATTTGAATAAGAGATAATGTTCAATATGAAATCATCGCAAAAATACAAATGAGATCAAACAGACATGAATATATATATCATTATATCTTGAATTCTTAGTAGAAACACTAATTGATTCAATTACAATAACATACTAATTCAAATACAATATTATGTTGACAAAGTGTAATACTGATTAATAAACACAAGCATAACCAAGTATACTGCATTAATGTTAAAAATAGAAGATTATATACTGAAATATAAAGAGTATCCAAAATAATACCAATCACGATATCAACATGGAGATTTCCAGTCACATCCCATTTCCAATGATAAAACTTCAGCCAGGAACAAAAATAGTATCAAAATAATATTTTGAATATGTTTCTCTTCAGTCACTCCATCCCCATCTCATAAAAATTACCAGCTTATATAATACTACTAGTCTTTCGATTTAGTTTTTCCATAAATGCTATATGCAACACTATAGGAGTCCTATCGCTATCAAAGAGCATCAACTCTTTTCAACAGACACTTGTCACTAGAAGATAACAATAAAAACAACTAGCCTGAAACATTTGCTGGTTTAAAGGAAGTGGCAAATTTGTGGCTGTGTTGAAATTCCAGTCTTCAATAAACATCCACGTCTTCCAACTGAAATCCAGAATATTAGAAACATCCTAAAACTATAGAGGATAACGATGACATGCCCACCTGTTTTAAACAAACAAAAGAATCTTATTAAAAACCAATTTTAACAGAAATAACAAAAGAAACCATAATTTATATGTGTGCCTGTAAAATCTGCGATTTTACAGGCATGCACAAAAAAGCTTTTATTACCTGTTGACAGAGAGATAAACCATATAACAGAAAATGGAAATAATCATCAGGTTCTATTTTGTAAATCGACCACTCTTCTGGCTTCGGCTAGTTTGGCTTTGAGCCTGATGATCACTAGCTTTTGCTTTTCTACTTGTTCAAGCAAATGTTGATTTGTACCTATCATTGATTTTTTTGCCTTCTTGTATTGGTTCTTTTTGATGTTCACTTCCTTCCAGCTGTTAATCCAGTTTAATAATTCTTCTCTGAACGTCTTATTTTCCACCTCCTTTAAAGCTGCTTTAGCTTGACACTATTTAAGTTCATTTTTCAATTCTATAATTTTAGTCTCGTATACCCTGTCCAGGACTTGTTGGAGAGTTTCTTCCTCTTTGTCATGACACGAATTGGCTGCCTAAGAAGAATCAAGATTATCTATGCCTTGACCAGGTGATGGAAAACTCATAAAAGATGGCTCGGGACCCGAACCATAGGCGTCCATACACGATGGAGCAACTTCTGCCTTACCCGACTCTGTAATGTCTTTAGCAAATTTTGCACTATTATTCTTTATAAGAGTAGGTTCATCCATATAAGTAGTTTCGAGAACCGACGATGGAACGTCGTCCTCAAGATGGACAATCACTGGCTGAGTACTCTGTTGAGTAGTCATAGGAACAGAGGTTGTAGGTGTATTATTCATGCTTCTAGTAATCCTTCTCGTACGAACAACCACAAGATTTTTTTATTCAAAACCCCCTCTGTCACAGCATACATGCGCTAGTTGTTCTATTTTATGCATAGACTCATCGCCATGTTTACGAGGAGTATTTAGCTCAGAGAGGTTTTTATAATCAACAGCATTAACATCTTCAGTTTTGGTTAATTTGTCCCCTGTCTTTGCAGGTGTACTACACCGTTTGTCAGATGTGGATTGGTTCAAGGTTGTTTCAGAGTAACAGGGAGCTACGTTCCCGACCCCATCATCACTGATACCAGTATTTATGGGTGGATTGGCTTCCCGAAGCTCTTTATCCTTTGATTCAACCTCATGAACATTACTAACTTCGGATTTTACAGTTGCCTTTCGTTTCCTACGCGTCCTTGGGGGAGGGTTTGGCCAATATTGAGTCGGCCCTAATTGACATTCAATTAAAAGCTCATCCCATGATTTACCATTAAGAAACAGTTGATGCTGTATTATAATTTTGACTAAACCATGATGAAATAGACTTCTATAAGGATTACCGATGGTAGTTTGAACCGAATGCGACATTTTTTTCAGACTTTGCAATAGGTAAAACGACAGATTAATTTTACAGCCTTTTAATGCTAACAGTAGTCGTAGGTGATAATAATGCAGGTGAGAGAATCGTCCATCACATGATACATACCTGACCAAGATCTCATAGAATGCTCGCCATTCTAGCTTCAGAAACTTAACCGAAACCCCAATCTTTAGTTTTGCACTATCCGACAACAGTAACAGCAAGGACTGACATTTCTTCTTATTCACTTTCCCACCTTTAAACCATCGCTCTCCAGTTTGTGGAAGCTTCGTAGCCTCTGCAATTTTGTCTTCATCAATGATAAACTTGAAATCCCCAATCTGTGCTACGTTTTCCTTCAAACTCAAAGAAAACTGTTTGGTAACCTCCATGTTATGGCCACTAAAGCACCTGAAGAACTGACCCCATCCAATCTTTTCAAATAGCAGGGCAACTTTCTCATCGGCTTCAACAAGCTCTGACCCTGAGATTTCAAAACGACTAAGTGGAGCCATGGCTTCCTCACTACTATCCTGATTACGAAATGAAATGAATGGAGTCGTGAATAGGGAAGGGATAGGCACCCAAGTAAAAGACATGATGCGAAATGGCAAATCCTCACTTACTTCATACCTGACAGAGATGAGGGCTCCAAGTTTGGCCATTTTAATCGAATTTAGAGATGATGAACACTACAACCAGCATTTTGCTATGATAAATGCATGACTAGCCACGACTAACTGTAAATCTTAACCAATTCTACATATCAGGGATCATTCGATTGATGAATCGTAAATCAAGACATTGATTACACACAGTTTGGCATGATGAGCTCGTACAGCGTCACGAAATGGAATGGAATGCATGCCCCGGCTGGAACTCTGCCCTCAGCTGGAACTCCACCCTAGGTTAGAACTCTACTCTCGGCTGGAACTCTGCCCCGGTTGGAACTATGCTCTGGCTGGAACTTTTCCCTGGCTGCAATTGTGTCCTAGTTGGAACTCTGCCCTGAGTGGAACTCTACCTTGGTTGGAACTCTGCCCCAGCTGGAACTAAGCCCCGGTTGGAACTTTTCGCTGCTGGAACTCTGCTCCGACAGGAACTTTGCCTTGCTGGAACTCTGCCCCGATTGGAACCTTGCCCCTGGCTGGAACTCTACCTCCTTGAGAATCCAAATATCTAAATATTCGCTAGCTCAATACGTTCGACAATGCATGAACTTTTGTCTGAAATGTCCAATAAAATCGTATGGCCTAATTTTGTCACATGTAGTGTAATTATTAATGGTCTTGGAAAAGAAGCCAAGTTTGAGGAGGGTATGAAACTTTTCCATGAAATGTCCAACAAAAAACATTTGCCCTTAGAAGAAGATGAGGATGACAATGACTGAAATGTCAAGATATTAGAAGGTGGAGAGAGTACACAACAATTTATCCTGAGAAACTCTAAAGAGAAAAACCTGGCAGAAACTTCATCAATATAGATTACCATAATGTAATGACCAAAGAACAAGGTCTCATAGAGAGAGAGACCAAACCCCAAGCATAAGAGCCAAAACACTAAAGACACTATTCCTCCTCCTTCTCTGCCACTCCTTTCTCTCTCTTGCACAATACAAGTGTGAATGAGTGTGTATAAATGAGGGAGGGTGCCTCCCTATTTATACTAAACTTCCCAACTGACATTTAACCTAACTGAGCTAACCTGTCTAACTGATAGGGCCGATCTACCTACAAAATCTCACAATAATAATTATATTATTCTTTTTTGGGTGTTATTGACCTGACTTACAATGGAGGGTTTTTCTCATGAATTTTACATGACCTTTTACATTTGTGACATTTCCCGAAGGATGAATAATAATAATGTAAACTACAAGGATTTCTTCCTTCCTACCCATGAGATCATGGCTGACCCCAAAATGAAACATCCTCCTGAAGTGATCTTTCTATCTGAGACCATACGGTTTACCGTACCTTTCAGGTACCTCATCACATGCTTTGCAACTATCAAGTGAACTTGTCTGGGCTAAACAAGACAATGACTCAAGGTGTTCACAACAAAGCATATATCTAGCCAAGTATTCGTCAGATACATCAATGGACCAATGATCTGTCTATTCCTGCAAATCCCTTTGATGTGGCTATTGAAGTTTACGATGTCTAGAATATAGCCATGTGCTTACCTTCCTTCAAACATTTTGAATGCCGCAGGATTAAAAGTATGGAAAGAGTGTTGGGTGCTTGAGATCATCTTCTTACATATGGAAACAATTGTCTTCGTCAAACCCTAGATGATAGCTCAATGGTGGTGTTAAGTTTGCTAGAGGGAGTTGTGACTCTACCCTGGCTGGAACTTTGCCCCGGCTGGAGCTCTGCCTCGACTGGAACTCTGCCCTTGGCTGAAACTCTGCCCCGGTTGGAACTATGCCCTGGCCGAGGCAGAGTTCCAATCGGGGAGGATTTCCAGCTAAGGCAAAGAATGGACACACCAAACCAGGAACCCTACATGCATCAACCTGCTTGGTCCTAGACCAAGAATGCTAGGAGGCAACTAAGGGCCCTAGGGTACCTTATAGGGTCTTACTCCACCCTAGTTAACTGAATATGGTACCATCCTACTGGAGAATGGGTCTCGCATCTACACGAACTTTAACAGTTGTTAGCCCTAATGTTGTCACATATAGTGTACTTATAGATGGCCTTTGCAAAGAAGGCAAGTTCAATAACGCAAACATGCAAGTTTAGGGGCAGGTTTCCAGTCGGGGGAAAGTTCCACCAAGGCAGAGTTCTAGTCGGAGCAGAGTTCCAGGGGGCAAAGTTCTAGCTGGCGCAGAGTTCCTGCGGGGTCAAAGTTCCAACTAGGCAAAGTTCCAACCAGGACAGAGTTCCAGCCAGGGCAGAGTTCCAGCCAGGGCAAAGTTCCAATAAGGACAGAGTTCCAGCCAGGGCAGAGTTCCAATAAGGGCAGGGTTCCAACAAGTGGGGGCAGAGTTCTAGTTGGGCAGAGTTCCAGCAGGGCAGAGTTCCAGCCCGGGCAGAGATCCAGCCGGGGCAGAGTTCCAACTAGGGAAAAGTTCCAGTTAGGGCAGAGTTCCAACCAGGGCAAAATTCTAGCCGGGGTAGAGTTCCGATTGGGGAGGAGTTCCAGCCGGGGCAGAGAATGGACACATCAAACCAGGAACCCTGCATGCATCAACCTACTTGGTCCCAGACCAACAATGAAAGGAGACAACTAGGGGCCCTAGGGTACCTTATAGGGTCTTACTCCACCCTAGTTAACTGAATATGGTACCATCCTACTTGAGAATGGGTCTCGCATCTACACCAACTTTAACAATTGTTAGCCCTAATGTTGTCACATATAGTGTACTTATAGATGGCCTTTGCAAAAAAGGAAAGTTCAACAACTCAAACATACAAGTTTAGGGGCAGGTTTTCAGTCGGGGAAAAGTTCCACTAGGGCAGAGTTCTAGTCGGAGCAGAGTTCTAGCTGGGTCAAATTTCCAGCTGGGCAGAGTTCCAACCAGGGCAGAGTTCCAGCGAGGCCATAGTTCCAACAAGGGCAGGGTTCTAGCCCGAGCAGAGTTCCAGCCTATTTTATCCCATGCAATCCATACACACCTGGACAGAAAATTGGGAAGAAATGAAGCCTGTATGTAAGGGTAGAGTTCCAGTCGAAGCAGAGTTCCAGCGGGACAAAGTTCCAGCTGTAGCAGAGTTCCAGCGGGGCAAAGTTCCAACTGGGGTAGGGTTCCAATCGGGGCAGGGTTCCAACCGGGGCATAGTTCCAATCAGGGCAGAGTTCCAATCGAGGCAGGGTTCTTGTGAGGGACAATGTGCCCCGGCTGGAACTCTGCCCTCAGCTAGAATTCAGCCCTAGGCTGGAACTCTCCTCTCAGCTGGAACTCTGCCCTTGGCTAGAATTCAGCCCTAGGCTGGAACTCTCCTCTCAGCTGGAACTCTGCCCCAGTTGGAACTATGCTCTAGATGGAACTCTGCCCCAGCTGGAAATCTGCCTCGGCTAGAACTTTGCCTTGGATGGAACCCTGCCTTACCTGGAACCTTGCCCCACTTGAAACCCTGCCCCGCCTGGAACTCCCATGTATCAAAAACTTGGTCAAACATTGTCTAAATCCTTTCTATGTTAAGGAAAATCGTGCCAACCATAAGAATGGGTGTTGGAAAGAATTGATCTGAAACTTAAACCCTTTTATGTCAAGAACATTTCCTTAACAAAATATTTTTAAAAATGACACCAACCTTCCTAATATTTATCATTTTGCATTTCATGATATGTATGATTTCTGCCAGTTCCATACCAGCCAACTTGTATGATATGTATGATTGCCTGGAACCTTGCCCCACCTGGAACTCCCATGTATCAAAAACTTGGTCAAACATTGTCTAAAGCCTTTCTATGTTAAGGAAAATTGTGCCAACCATAAGAACGGGTGTTGGAAAGAATTGATCTGAAACTTAAACCCTTTTATGTTAAGAACATTTACTTAACAAAATATTTTTTAAAATGACACCAACCTTCCTAATATTTATCATTTTGCATTTCATGATATGTATGATTTCCGCCAGTTCCATACCAGCCAACTTGGTCAAACATTATCTAAAGCCTTTCTATGTTAAGGAAAATTGTGCCAACCATAAGAATGGGTGTTGGAAAGAGTTGATCTGAAACTTAAACCCTTTTATGTTAAGAACATTTCCTTAACAAAATATTTTTAAAAATGACACCAACCTTCCTAATATTTATCATTTTGCATTTCATGATATGTATGATTTCCGCCAATTCCATACCAGCCAACTTGCCAACTAGATCAGCTACACCATCAATTGGCATCATATAAAACCAGAATATCATATCATCCTCTAGTAACAACACAATGTGCAATGGACTATAAGTAAAATACAGTGAAACAAAAAATTGGTAGTTATAGAAAGTGTAAAGCACAACTAAGCTTTTGGGACTCCACCTTGGCTGCAAAATGAAGTGTCTTTACCAATGTCCTGGAGGGGGAGGTTTTACAATTGCAGGAAAATTTGCATCTATGCCCATTGCCACCATGGTGATTCACCGCCATGTCTCATCTTTCATTTATATTTTTGTTTTTGTTTTTTAAGTTATGAAAATAAAATAAAAAGTTGTGTTGGAGAATCTGAGTGTCCCCCTCTTTGTGAAGGGGTGCCTAGATGACCCCACCTCTCCAGAACGTTCCTTGTGCATTTCCTCGAGTTTCCGGAGAAAAGGGGCATGGGGAAACATTTCCCAAGGAATCCCCAATCCCCCAAGGCATGGGAAACAAGGGGAGCATGCACTCAACCTTGGGGGGCGCATCCCCATGTAATACTGAATAATAACTATTATCATATATTTTATTGTAGTTTCATTCACTTTTAGCTTCCCCCAAGTCACTACCTCCCAACACCATTCACTACCTTATGACCAGAACTTTACCTTGCACCGCTTGCTTGAACTTTTGCTACCAATGTTTTATGTCTTGCAACTCACTACGGAATTCGACATAATATGTCTTCATCCTTGCAACCATTTTTCTTGCTATGGGACCCACTTGGTCTCTCCTAACTAGTGTCATTCAAAGGATTATGCAGTGATAATTTCCATGCAGATAGACACTGCTTTTGCACATTCTATGAAACACAAAGCTTAGATGAGAGGAAAATAGTGCAGGACATTCAAAGATATATGTAATCCGAAGCCTTCAATTATATACATAGATCATTTTTCTGCTTGGACTCTAAGAAACCACGCAAAAACTGCTCATAACATAAAATGTAAGTTAGATCTCCTCCTAAACATGAATTAGGAAAATCATCGCCTCTTAGTAGATATATCTATCTGAAACACCTAACTAGAACCCAACAGCCAAGTCTCTAGCTATGAATAGACAGTTTGATCCAGCAAAAGCCAAGAAACATAAATACTAGTCCTAATACTAGTCCTAATGACAACAACTACCACCCAACAACTACCAAATGAACTTGAACATCCCACAAGGATATAGAATGATGTCTCGACACAAGCATATATCACGGGAGTGAGAGTAATGTAGACATGACACAAGTATCTTTAGCAATGTTAATATCAATATTCAGAAATTTATGTCCCAAAACTTTGCTTTTATAATTGATAGGTATATGAGATTATTCATGACGCCAAATACACAATTAAAATGAGAATGTTATAAAATAATATCAAAACATAGAAATATGCTAGTGTTGTAGATGTCACCAATATAGCAACTATAAGTCAAAGATAGTCCACAAAGAATGACATGAAAACCACTAATAATATTGGTGCTTTAGTACTAAAGTGATAGAAGATGTTATCACATCACCTTGGAGACTTGTACCTAATGCCAACATGCAGATTGTAAAAGTTTGAAAATTTTGGTTGCAAAATTGTCTTATAAACTGCCATCTCACAATTGTTAGGAATATGAGATTATTCACTCAATACACAATTTAGTGCTAATTAAATTCAGTGACTAATTGCAATTCAGGAACTAGAATGTAGCTGTATGATGTGTGCCTCATGGAGGACCACAGATCTAAGGAAAATGAAATTCATATATCTCATATATCGGGTTATTAAACATATGATCCTACAAGATGTCCGGAATAAAAGCCTTGTTACTAAGGATTTGGTGGCCTGCAATTCTTTGCTTGTGTCATCCTTGTGTGCAATAACTTCAATGAAGCATAAGCAATCATTTTTCGGTCCTAATGCAGTTTTAATAGCCTCTACAACCTCTTCTTCTGTTCTAACCTGCACAAAGAGAAGCAATGATGTTAAATGATAAAACAAATGCTAGATTAAGCTCATGTTTGAGAGATATTTCAGCAAACACAGACTTATATGGACTTATCGAGCACAGGTTATTTTCTTGTCTCACTAGTCCCTCAATTGGCTGAGGAACACAAAATCAGCTAGTGAAAGTAACAACTACAAAGGTTCCTTAGAAAAAATACAGTTGCAACTCAACTGACAAACTAGTTTGTAATGTCAACAGCGCAACAGATACCTCAAAGAGGGATGAAACTAGAAAAAGTCTACCAAAATGATACTGAGTTCTGACCAATAAAAAGGGAACCCCCCTCAAGTCTAAAATAATGTAGTTTTTAAGGAAAAATAGTTGGTTAAGAAGTGGGACTCAACAAATGACAAAAAGGACAAGCACCATACTAACACAATACCTTATGCATAAATACTACCCTATCACAAAAGAAATAAGAATCCCTTGTAAACAGGTTGGCCATGCTATGAATTATAATAAAAAAATACCTTCACAGTCCAGGATTTCCCTTCACCATTACGAAGGGCATCTACCAAACCAATGTAGTTTCAATTCTTTATGACATTGTATGGTCCATCATGAATTTCGACCTCTATAGTGTATCCCACATTATTAATCAGAAAAATGATGGGAATCTGACCATATCGAATCATGGTAGACACGTCCTGGACTGTGACCTGTTCAAATAAGGAAGAATACATTCAAGGATAAAAACTCACTAATATTTGGACAAGACAGATAATTCCAAGGAATTCAATATTTCATATCTTATAGAGATTGGTAATCACTTGTCATTATTCACTAAAACAATATTAGAGAGTTAGAAAGAAAAACCCTTGTATCTGCACTTGGAAGCTTCCATCACCAATAAATGAAATCACACGGTTGTCAAGCGTTGCTTGAGCATATCCCATTGTTGCTCCTACAAACCAGCCAATTGATCCATACTGCATTTGGAACTCATACCTGCCAAACACACAATTAGTAGCCAATTGATCCATACTGCATTTGGAACTCATACCTACCAAACACACATTTAGCAGCCAATTGATCTATACTGCATTTGGAACTCATACCTGCCAAGCACACATTTGGCACAGGGAACAAACAACTTGTAAATATGCAGAAATTTATACTTGCATATAGAGAGCACCATGACAGTAGATCACTTATGACAGAACAATCATTTCTCTTTCATCACTCATTTTTTTTTGGTGTTATTGTTCTTTTTCTATTGTTTAACTGTAACATATGTTGACATGAAATATTTTGTTGAAAATTAGGCATACCTATGCATTTAATCCCTCTGAAGTTTCCTAAAAACAAGCTAAGAAACTGATGGACAGGTACAGAGAAAATTTCGTTCCTGCCCATATTATTCTAAACACACCTGAAACTTAACATTTCCTTATGTGATTCATATTTTGCTTAAAAGGATAAAGGGTGCTTTTGCTTCATAGAGAAAAGCTTGCAACCAGAAATGATATGCAATAATATTGTAAAAAAGATTCTGCAGAAGTAATACTCGACAACCAAATGGTTTCCACCTATTAGCATTAAGATCATGATATTTAGGAATTTATACACTGCCGCAAACTAGACCTCACAACCAATATGGGCTAGCACACAAAAGAGGAGATTTTTAACTCAGAAACTGTTTCAAAGCACTAACTTGACGGTTCATCCAATTTTTTAAGACAACAAACAATAATAATCAATGGCTTGTTGTGGAAGCAAAGCTTCCCAAATATTTCTTGAAATGAAAAAGATAAATCTTTTGGTGTTTCAATGAAAAATAAAACAGTAAAAAAAGCCAGAAATCCCAAAGATACAAATAACAAGCTGCCTCTATTGCTGAATCATGCCTCTTCCATGACAGCCATTGCTAACAGTTCAATCTAAACGTATGGAGCCCCTACTTTTATTAAGAACACCCTTAATGGCTTGATCAAAAGGTGTGGGTTGCTACCATGTTCTGATAGCATATTGAAAAATTGGACAGACTAGGAAATCCAGGACTTGTCTCTGACATGTGGCCTGCTCTGTTGTTGATATACATTTCATGATGGGCACCCTTAACATTCAATCTAAATGTGTGGATTGCTACCTCCAACATACTCAAAATCTTCTAGTACTCTAAAATGCTGAATATTAAGCCAATGTTGGTACCACATCAACTCAAGTATTTGAAATCATTCATAAAAACACAAAATCAAAGCACAATGCAGTTCTAGCCACAACGATCGTCATTCCTTATTCATGAACGAATCCAAGGGCCAAGATTACGGACAATAAGAATGGAAAGTATATTTCATTTATTCTTGAGAGCCAGATCAAAATAATGTTAACATATCAGTCCCAAATAATGTTAACATATCAGTCCCAATGATTATGTTTCATTGATAATAAATTGTTTTGGTCAATGCTCAATTAATTGCTCTTCAACCCAAATTGAATGCTATATACAATGCCTTAAACAAAAACAAGTATAATAATAAAAAATGAAAATGTCTACCGTGCGTATAAATAAAAAGATACAATGAAAATGAGGTAAGTATTTAGTGGAACAAAGGTCAAGTATGATAATCAAAAATGAAAAAATCTACAATGTGTAAAAATAAAAATATATAGTGAAAATGAGGTATGTATTTCGTGGAACAAAGGTCTGATTGTGTGCTGTGTGATGCAATGGTATCTTGTGGTGGTTTAATTCTCACATATTTGGGAATCTTGGATTGACTATGTATTCCTAAAGTGAAATAACAAAGTTTAACATTACAGTTATTTTTTAAAATTTCGTCAAACCAATGACAACAAACGAACATTGGTGTGCAGTTTTTTAATCAAAAGCATACAATGCATCTTCACTGAGGTAGGTAGGAATTTCTGCAAACAAATAATTTACAATAAACAGGCATTGTCGTGCAGCTTTCTTTTAAAGAATATCTGAATTACTTGGTTTGTTTTAAAGTTTTATTTTTGTGCTTAAATTTTTTTAGAGATGAGGATTATTATACTCGGGCTATAAAATTTCAATTATATTCAATTAATATAAAGTAATTTGGTTCTTTGAATTGGTTTTAAGTGATTAAACACTGTAAATTGCAAATAAAAAATAATGAGATCATGTCTCTAAACCAATTATCTGTGATTTTCATTATGAGAAGTAAATTATTGCCTATACAATGAGGTTTTGAGTTTTTTATTGGAATCAAACCAAAGTTTTTTTGGAAAATCTGAATTGTGTTGTTTAAATCACTCTTTTGAATCCATGGAAGAATGCATATGCATAAATGGTGATATTATATGTTAATAATACAAAATTAAACTTTGAAAATCTGAATTGTGTTGTTTAAATCACTCTTCTGAATCCATCGAAGAATATGCATAAAAGGTGATATTATATGTTAATAATACAAAATTGAGATTCATATTATTAAATGATAACACCTTTCTTTCCTGGAAATCCCACTGAGGAAAAGACATGATAGTATTATCGTGGCAGGTATGAAGAGGGAAAAACATCAAAGTGTACATTGCATGTAATCCGGTCCTCCTGATTGTCCACTCCTTTTAAGTGAATGCTGAGAAAAATACCCATGAAAACATTCATTTTTAAGTATCAATATCTGGCAAGATCCGGTTGAAAGCATAAAATAACACACATTTGCAGTTGTTCTGCTGAAAGCCCGTATTTGCAGCAGAACTTAATTCATTAATAGCAAAGAAACAACAATGAAAATTAATAAAGTAGCTGCTATTACAATTCAATTCATCCTTATTGGTATCCTGAGAAAATAATTGGAGGTGCAGCTGGGTCTTTAATGGATGGATCTCTCTGAGAAACTCTCCCCATGAATTTGAATCTCCATTTTGAGATCCATAATTACGAAAACATACATAATAATAATAATAATAATGCTCATTGCATCAACCCAAGAAAGACATTAACAAGTTTCCATTGACACCTATATTGGGTATTTACAAGGAAGGAGAAACACAATTATAGTAAATCAGATCTTTTTATCACTCACACACAACACACACCAATACTACCAAGGTAGCCTGAGGAGGCCTCTGAAGCCCAAAAGAGACATCCTTCCATTTTCAGAAGGTTGCAAACTTGAAAGATTTTCAACCTCTTCAAGCTTTCAATCATAGATTGGTAACCTTAGATGAGATCCCAATTTCAGCACTAAATAACTTTCAAGCCAAATGAGGAGATCTTCACACTTAAAGACCACAAAGAGAGCCGGAAGCCTACTGTACATCTCATCTAAGCTCTGTGCAACTTCTTCAAACTCTCATATACAGTTGAAATTAGCAGCAACCTAAAATGAGCCCCAATTTTTCACTGGTAGGGTAAATATGATGTTGCTGCTAACCCCCAAGAGGTGTATTGGGGATCATATTCTACTTTGTTGGTAATAATAGATCTCTGAGAAGAGTTGCTGGCACAATGAATTCATTGCACCCAAAAAAGTAGAGAGTCCTTAAAAATGCCCAAACCACCTGCTGCTTTTTCTTCTCTCACAAAAATCTTCTTCCTGTCTTCTAAACCACCAAACAAAATTGAAATTTCCACCTCTGATCTAACAATCAACTGACCCCATCATAGAGAAGCAACCTCAGAAATACTCTCCAAATGGGGTCTCCACACACCAACCCGACTCATCCTCCTTTTGTGCCTACCAGACCTGCTACGCTCATGCTGGGCCTTCTCAGACAACACATCTGCCAAATACTGCTCTGAGATTACAATCTTCGTTACAGTCCCACATTGCTTGATCCAAATTGAAGCACTATCCGCTTTTGCAGACTGACTTGGATTTGCATCTCCTTCTGGGGCAACGGTAGAGGCAGATTGCTCCCTTCTGCTTCTCCTGCTTGAAGCCCTCTTACTTGATGAAGGGCCAGCAGTAGATGAATAGGGAGGATATTCTTTAAAAGAAAGCTGCACGACAATGCCTAAAAATCCATCGGCAGATTTGAGAACGTCGGCCTAAAAATCCAGAAAAACACAATCACACCACCCTGATCAACTGGGTTCGGGCATTTTTTTAGGAAAAGATGAACTGACATGTTGCAGTGTACAGTGATGGGATCCGAACTGCAGCAGTTGGCACACGCCAAGTTCTTCGATGGTGAGAAGAGTTCCACTAGACCGAAAAATAGGGTTGTAGTGATACAAGATGACGGAGTAGAAAGAGCTCTCAAACCATTTGGATCTCTAGGAATCTAAAGAGTAGATAGCACACTCAAGCTAGCCAATGACCCTTTGGTAAATGGGTGTCAACTTGAGGAAATTCTATCATTCGGATATGCTTATAGAAAAATAGCTTGTGACGTGATGTCAAATAGGATCTAGAAAAATAGCTTGTCACGTGATATCAAATAGCTTGTGAGGCGATATCAAATAGGATATAGCCATGTGAGGTGAGGAACCATAGAAAAATAGCTTGTGAGGTGAGGAACCATAGAGGATATGCTACTCTAGAAGTAGTGTGTAATTAATAAATCATAACAACTACAAAAATAGTGTAATCAATCATAACAACTACAAGCTAGAAAGGATCCCCATACCACCACTATTGTATCACATCAACCAAACACCTACACCCCATGGAAGCTTGGGCTTAGCAAAGCTTTTGATTCAAGTAAAATGCCTCGTGAATCCCCTTTGTCTTTCACAATCTCTATGAACCAAACACCTACACACCCCATGCTAGCTTAGATATTAGCAAAGGTTCTATTGCAAACAAGTAAAATACCTCATGAAACCCCTTTGCCTTTCACAATTGCTGAAAAGTCAGATTGATCTCAAATTTTCAATCTATATATCTACAATATAGAGGAAGTGGATAGGATCCAACTACAGCCCAGAGCACATACATATAAAAGGCTGTTGCATAGCCATATAAAACAAGAAAATGGACAATCAAGCCCCTGTTTTGAATGTATAGGACATGGAAATAGAAAAAGACCAACAAAACTGCTCAAACATTATTCTCATTTCAATATATGAAGGTATGATCTTAAATGAACGACTCGACAACCATCAACCATCTATTGCAAATTTTCAATATACGAAATGCATTTTATTCAGTCATATTTACCATAACAGCAGCCAGCCTTCAGAAACAATCTGAATATAGACAAGGCACGGTATTCAATCTAAAAGGCCCAATCAACATCTATAAGATTTTCAATACATAAATACCATTTGTTCAATCATGAAAGCAACCTTTATAAACAAAAGCCCCTCCTGATCACAAAAAACCGAACAAAGGAAAATACAATTACTAGCTAATAAGATTTCCTTCTTTCCTGTTACAAAAGAAATTATGATGAAATATGTTGAAAGATGAAATAATCGCATCAATGGATGCACAAAAAATGGTTTAAGCTCATTAGGAAGTGCACACAATTGTTTAGCATATAAACCTATAATTATGATAGCAGTTATCACAATTCGGTGAGTCAGAGTTGAAGCTGGCTCAGCCTTAGTTTGCTTGCATTAACATCATCATAAACTGCACCCTGCCGCTCACCATATTCATGTCCATCGGATTCTCCATGCTTGATTGATTCAATATGCTCATCCCCTTTGTCACATGGTAGGCACCTGGGAGTTGAGCAAACATGTATTACAGACCTAATGCAGACAGCAGGGGCTGGATTCAGAGATGGCACAACAAAGTTTGAAGCTAGAATCTGTGGTGCATCTTCTGGCCTAATCCTTCTAGGTGCAGGAGGTGCTGAACATATTGGAATCACAGTCCTGATTCTCACTAGTGAAGCCCTTAATGTTAGAGGCATTAGGCATTTGGATTCGGAGGAATTGGGGCTGCCTCTATATGTTGTGGATTGCTGCTGTTGAAGGGCACTGAGATTTGGATTCCTGTAGCTGAAATTCTGAGGAGTTTGCATTGAATAAGATGACCTAGATGAAGTATTCATAGACCCAAATGCAGAGTTTCTCCAATCGATCAATTGGTAGCCTTGAATTGCAGCATTTTGATCTCGGTTTGAAGTGTCTACCCCATGAAGCCATTTGTCTTTTTCTTGTTGGTGTTCCTCCAAAGGAATTGGGATCTCCTGTCTTTCACTTCTTTTGATTTGTAATCTTATTGGAGGAAGCTTGCAGTTGTCCATGACCATAATATCACTATTCATGGAATAGTTGGGCAAATGGCATATTTTAGTCTTATTTTCTACCACATTATAGGACTCCCTGGGTAGTGGCAATGGCTGTGTCAAACTAATACCAGGGCCTTGAGATTGTTGTTGTTGTTGGGTTTTCTAAGGAAAAATCGAACGTATGAATGGCAAGAATTTGGAAGCAACAGGTGGAGCAGGAGGTTGTTGGGTTTGAAACCTCGACACCAATTATGAGTGCACATACTGCTGTGAATATGCTGAAACAACAACACTTTTATCTCTCTAAGTAGGCAGCTTCCTCCTTTGCTGCTGGGAAAATCTGCCTATCTCATCCTTACACAAATTTGCCAAAATTCTAGCAATGGTGATCTGCTCTTGCTCTTCAGTGTCATCGCACCTAATAACAGACGGTGTATCCGATGGATTTTCTTGTGAATAAAAGTTGTGAGTGGCATATCTCAAAAAGCATCCACTCAGATAAATGCTTTTGGAAATGGAAGCGCTACATTTTTCAGTGATTGACTTTGTAGCGCTTGAAATGCATGCCCGACAAGCAGAGGCATTGAGGTCTCCCCTGCACTGAGCAAGACCGTATACCTTATTTCCGTTCTCTCCACTCCATGAAATATTGTAGCCCATCTTGTTCACATTCTCAATCAATGAACTCATAACCACCTTCAAGTTCTCTTCCAAAGCACATCTTCCATCTAGAAAAGACAATACCAACGCACTCTTCTGAATAGGGATCGGTTATGAGAAGAGGCAGAGCAATACTTCCAGCAGGATGGAGGTTTGAATTCGGGATGCTTGAGGGAGAGAATGGATGTGGTGGGTGGTGAATTAACTGCATTGAAAGCAACGCAACAGATGGAGGTAGACGGTATTGAAGGCTAACGGCGACGACGACGGAAGGGGATGGCAGAACGGGACGCGACGACGGTGGGTGAACGGGGCCGGCGAAGAGAAGGGAAGTCGATCCGATGGTCAGAGTGCCGGCGCGACGATTGCCGCCGGGAAAAATCATCGTGTCGGTAGCTTACTCCTAAACAAAATAATTTAAGGTGAGAAATTTCCCTTTTTATCAACATTGCTTCATGGAGATCACTGTCCAATTTCTGTTGTAGCCATCTTATCAGACCCATGTAGCTTTCCTTGATCACTACAACAAATTCCATTGCATAATGCTCGCATTTCCTTGTTGCTCTAATTGCTTTAAGCAATTCTATCCACGCCCACTTGACTTTTCTTTGACTTCCTAACACCTACCAGCGCTGCAATTTATTCAATCCCAGCTCCAGATGGAGTATTTTCAAGGTCCATCACATGCCTTTGTGTCTCATTCAATGATGAGACTTTCTTTCCTTCCCATGTAAATATTTTCCACAATTCTAAACCACACCATTGATTCACACATGGGAATACCTCATTCCCTGATTAGTGGCCTTTGCGTGGCCACTCTACCACTATTGTAAACCACACGATAGTCCACATACTGGAATGTCTTATTCCTACTCATTAGTGGAAATTCCCTATTACCAAGCATCAAACCATGCTTGCCTCCATTTCACACTGCCCAACGGCCATAGTCAAACTTCGAGAACTAACTAACGTACAGAGGAAACATCTCTTTGTCTTCCAACGACCAGACCTCATTTGTCTTCATGCTTTTCCACATGCGATCAGTTGCATGCAGAGCTGATGCGATTAATCCATATCACACTTTTTTCCCACACAAGACCTCCACATCATGCCTCTTACCCATGTGGAACCTCCTCATCATAAGTCTTTCCCATGTCTGTCGTTTAACAGAACTCAATTTCTTCAATAACCATCTCTGATTTTTTACCTACAAGTGTAGATTCTGCCACAAACAACTTGTGTTGCAACCTTTGCTTTGATACCACTATGTCATGTCCTTGGTCACCTCGATGGTCTTTTGAGGCAAGAGGGAACTCATTCAACCAACTCTTCTATGGTTTTTCTTCCTCTGATACCATCTTCTATGTCTCCCCTCAACCAAACTGATCATCGGAGGAAACATTACATGAAGACGAGCTTCCAAATATCTCCCAATCAACCAATTCCAACTCCATCAATGAAACACATGTGCAGGATTGATTAACATCTTAATCTTGGTTGATCGGCTCCTTAATTAAGCCTACAAGCAATCTTGATTGTCAAGTTCTGCTTCTGATGACTAAATTCCAACTTGCCAACTTTCCTTTACCTTTATATGACATTTTGGATGTTCGTACATCGAGATTCATAAGTCGAAACCCTAGTGAAACATTCACAATTTACCTTGTCGACTCTGATGTTCAACTATCAAGAATTGGAAGTCGAAACGACATAACAAACTACAACACAACAACCCCATATTTGCTATCTTTGACATTTTCAATGCTAGGAATCGGGATTCGGGAGTCGGAACCTCAAACAAGTTCTCACCAAATACCTCTTGAATCGCTGACTCTGGAATTTTTGATGTCGAAAGTAAGAAGTCAGAACCACAAAATATGTTCCAACAAAATCACCCTCGACTTTCCAACGTAGGGAGTCGAAAGTCTAAACCACAACCTAATTTCCAACAAAACACCTTATGACTTGCTAACTCTGATGTTTTCGACGTTGGGAGTTGGAGGTCAGAACCACATAACCAATTCTAATAAAACAACCCACGACTTCCTAACTCTGACATTTCCGACGCCGGGAGTTAGAAATTAAAACCACAACCTGAATTCCAACAATTTAACCCTCGATTTGTCGGCTTCGATGTCCATACATCGGACTTCAGAAGTCGACACAAACATTCTTGTAATGGAAGATGTCTCCTCTAATCTTTAGGCATTTACACTGTGTTTTCGACCATGAAGACTAACAAAAATTCTTTCACTTTGGAAATTAAACACTTGGTCAATTCGAGCACATGGCTAAGGCACGAATGCATGCTCTCTATGTCCTTGTTACACCTTCATATAACATAAAGAATATGAGTAGATACCATTAATCACTTGCAACAAGAATATAATTGCTCCATATACACAATTCATAAACACATGCATAATTGAACACCTGCATCCATTAAATACATTCTAATTCAAGTATGCAAGGACACTTAGCACAACATCACAAAACCAATCCTCTGATGTTCCTAAGACTTGTGTAGGTTTAATTCATGCATAAATAGCCTACTCACCACATACATAAACACAATATCATCATGCATAGAGTGAGACTCATTTTTCAAACAATGAACGGACGCACTATTGCATAAATCAAGTTATCATTTCATTCAATTCAACATGAGTCAACAATCTTTCATCACGTGGAAATTCTAAGCATTCATAAACAACATAACACTTATCTTTTTAATTGATATCATCCAAGAAACTAGATATGTGAGATCAACGTTCCACCCAACCGTAGGTCTCCATCGAGCCTGTATTATTTCAGTACTCAGAGACCACCCCTGAGTTGGGTTAAGTTATCCACTAAGGAGTCACTTAGGCTCACTCACCACAATACAAACACACACTTAAGCTAAGCCAACATACAACTGGTTTTTATCAATCCCACCAACAGATAAGACAAAGATTGTCAAGCCAGTGGGTTCAATTACAGAACTGCAGGAAATCTCAATTGGCTTCAGTCATCCTTGGCACCCCTCCCACTTTCCACACTCATCCCAAGGAATTAGGTCTCCTGCTCTGCTACACAGTCCCTTAGGTGCACCTCTCCACTGGCGTTAATTGAGACAAGCAAAGGCGGTCCAAGCTACTACCATTGATCAGGATCTTGTGCCTTCACCATTTTTAACAAGCCACTCCACTCCTTGATGCATTCAGTGTTCTTTGGCTTATCTCTTCCTCTAGACGCCAACTCTGCTATGATCGTTGTTAGGAATAGCTCCCCTACAACCCATCCAACCTCCCTCCCACGCTACCTATTGAATGGTCGTTCTTCCACACCGAGGTCAGGATGGATAGGAATGCATTTACATAAGGTGATTTGACTTCTACAATAAGCAAGCTTTCCCATACCCTGCTCTTATGGCTTCTAAATTCAGCCCATATCTCGCCATGCTGACTCTTACACTCAACCAATGCACCATTAAATGCATGAGTTGATTTCTTAGCTACTTCCTTACACATAATTAAAGAGTGGCAAGGATGTCTACACAGGTTCTCAAGATGACACTTGGGAATAGAGGGTTGACTCTCCCACACCCCTTCACCTCTCCGTAGTGGATAACACACAACCTCCATAGACAAGCTTAGACTTTTTATTGGCATTACAAATATTTACATGCTTTTACATTTTCCATGGATTACTAGCACATGGTCTACAAAATACGTAATACTTGCCTCTATAATCTTAGGCATTAACTAGCAGGGCCTTGGCATTGAGCTCCGCATAAGGAATCCATGCTAGTACATTTACATCATTTACATGATTCAATCAAATACATCACAGGGGTCAATTTGGGGGTATTACATGTACATTTGTACAATTTTTGTTTCGGCATGTTTCTTATGTAGTGTCGTTGTTGTGTTGTTAGGTGTCAAGAGGAATGTTTTTAGGATTTGCAAATGGCGCTAGTTTCCATACTCAAAGTCTTGCCTCCGTAACATGGGTGATTTATTCTCCTACTTGTCAGTTAGTTGTTTCAGGAGGCGCTTGTCTAGAGTGAGCTACTGACAATATGGCCAAGTACAATGTCATAATATAACTACTTTGAGATTCCCTTTTACTTGGTATCTTATATCTTAAAGTTAATCTTTATTCACAACTAATCTTTTCTCAGCTAAATAGTGAGCGTTGGGTCTGCGATCTTGCTTTACTTCGTTAGTTTTTGCATGTACGTTTCCTTAAGCGATAATTTGTTTATAATACTTAATCATTTACCAAGAAATCAAAACATGATTACTAATGCATATGCTAGTTATATTATAGATTGGGATTTATATCATCTATAACACAATATCAACGTTCTATACATATCAAGCATAGAAAATGTAAATAAGCATGCCAAAGCAAAAAGTCTATCGCTATATATAAAATATCAAGACATAACAAGTTTATACATTTGATGTTTGCAAAGGACAAGAGTTATGGACTTGATGGGTGGACGGTTGAATTTTCTCTACATTTATTTGAGTTGTTTGGAAGAGAGATAACTGAAGCGGTTGATGAATCTCGAAGACAGGGAAATATCTAGGAGGTTTTAAATTCTACGTACATAACTTTTATTCCAAAGACGGATAAACCTAATACTTTCAATGATTTTCGGCCACTTTCTCTCTGTAACTTGTTGTATAAAATTATTACAAAAATTATTGCAAAGAGATTGAAGCCTTTTCTAGGTAGGTTTATATCGGAAGAGCAGTTGGGTTCTTTCCTGACTGACAATTTATGGATGCAGTGGGGATCACACAAGAGTGTTTACATTTGGCTAGAAGATATAAATTAATTTCTTTTCTCCTTAAGATGGATCTTTATAAGGCTTATGATAGAGTGGATTGGTCATTCTTGAGATTAATCCTTATACAGATCAGGCTCTCTTTTGATATTATTGCTTGGATTATGGCATGCATATCCTCTACTAGGTTTGTTGTTCTAATTAAAGGTGTTCCTTCGACTTTTTTTAAAGGTAACGGAGGTATAATACATGGTTATCCCCTTTATCCTTATCTTTTTATTTTAGTTATTGAAGGACCGAGTTTACTCATTCGTCAACAAAAGAAACCAAAGAGATTTTATGGTTTAAAGGTATATAAGTCGGTCTATATTACTTATCTCTTGTTCATAAATGACGTTATCATTTTTGGTGGCGGTTAAAGGGAAGAATGGAGTCTTTTGCATGATATTGTTATGACTTTCTAGGATGCATCGGGTTTGAAAATAAGTACAAAAGATCCAATTTTGCTTGTTCAAGTGATGATGTGGAGCTTAAAGATTTTATTTCCAATATTTTTTCCTTGCAAGATGTTGGATATGGAAGAGGGGTTTTAATATCTGGGTTTTCATTTAAAACCCAATGGTTATAGACTAAAGGACTGGGATTGGCTAGTTGAAAGAATTTAGAAAAAAATAAACAATTGGACTTTTCGTTGGCTTTCATTGGGTGGAAAGCTTACCCTGGCGACTTCCGTGCTCCAAAGTATACTTATCTATTGGCTTTATTTATATTTCGTGTTGGCCTCTATTATCTCTTAGATTATATCTAAGATGTTTCATTTTATGTGGTCCAAAAAAATGGAGTATTCAAAGTTACATTTATCTTCATGGGAGAGTGTGTATTTACCACATTGTATTGGAGGATGGAGGATAAAGCATTTAAACAGGTTTAATCTGTCTCTCTATGTGAAAAACCTGCGACGTTGTATTTTCAATAATGGTCTTTGGGGGAAGCTTTTTAAGTCAAAATATTTAAAAAATTTGGACTAAGTTCATTGGTTTAAAGGAGAAACTAGGAAAAAACAAAATATGTCTGCGATATGGAGTAATTTTATGAAATGTCTTCCACTTACAAACCATACTTTAAGTTGGGTTGTTGCCACGGGGAATCAAATTTTCATAGGGATTGATCCCATCAGTGGTTTGGATGGTGAATATAAACTCTCTCGAGAGTTATTGACTGAACTACATAAAAACAATATTTTTTGTTTTAAAGCAGATTCAGGTGGGGTGTTCGTGGGATTTGCAGAGATGGGCCAGATCATAGGATTTGGGTTTAGTTGGTATTGAGAAAATGGAATGGAGTCTGTATGTGTTAAATCTTTATTGGGCATGAATCTTTCTTAAAGATCGTTTAGATAAATTGGCATGGACATGTAATCAAAAGGAAGGTATTGTGAGTGCAAAGTTGGCGTATAATTTAATTGTAATGGAAGAAAGCGCTTGAAGTAATTTTTGGTGGACAAATTGGCTTTGGAAAGGAACGTGTCCATTAAAATTAAAGTTTTTATGTGGTTGTGTTTAAAAACAAAATCCTTACTTGGGATGTTTTACAGAGGAGGGGTTTTGTAGGTCCAGATAGATGCATCTTATGCAAAATGGAGATTGAGAATGGCAATCATATGTTTGGAGATTTTTTTAAGAGGTATGGTTTTTGTTGATGAATAGTTTTATATTGGTTTTAAATTGGGAAGGTGATACTATGGAGAAGAATTTAAAGTTATGGTTTAAAACGAAAAAGGATTTAAGCATAGTTCCTTTCTTTGTCATATGGGAAATTTGGAAAGCTAGAAACAAAGCTATTTTTCAAGATCAAGGCCATAATGTTGAGGTAATATGTATTAAGATTGTTTATTCATTTTAAGAATGGCATAAAGAAAAAATACCAAGGAATATTAAACGTGCCTCTTTTCCATCTATTCTTATGGAGTATCCGGTTTTTTATTTTATTTTTATGGGACAACTTTGAGGGGTTTATGTGGTGTTGGAATGGTTAAAAAAGTTGGGATGAATTCAGTTTTAAAGTGTTGGATGAAATCGGGAAAGGGGAAAATACTAGAGTTGAGTTGGTTGCTTTATGGGGATTACTTTTATGTGCAAAAAGTTGGGGAATTACTTCTCAGCAAGTTTTGGGAGATTCTAAGGTTCTCATTAATTGGGCAAAGGGGATTTTAGAGATGCATTCACTTGTTTCGAGTCATTGGATGGATGGTACCAGAATGCTGATGAATGACTTGTCTTTCATATTTTTTCATCATATCTATAGAGATCTAAACATGGAAGGTGACTTTTTATCAAAAAAGTTGATGGGCACTATGGATGGAATTTTCCTTTTTTTCCATTTCTATCATAAGGGGAAACTCTCTAGATCTGGGAGATTGAATTTCTTCTAGTTTTTTTGTTATTTATTACGTTGTATCTGGGTCTGTTTCTTTTTCTTGGGTTTTTATTAAACTGGTATGTCAGTTACTTATGTTCTAAGAGATGGAAAGTTTTTGTGAAAGCTTATTAGCTTTTTTATGGATGGGATAAAGTAGAAAGTTAAGCAAAATGTATTGATTGAAAGTCTTGTTTTGATTGGGCTAAAAACCTTTGCTGGTTTTTATGTAAAACCGTGGATACAACTTTTATATTAATAAAAAAGCTGTTTTTTTTTGTAAAAAAAAACAACAACATGTCTCACAAAGACATAAGAAAATGTCAAACAAGTTATAGACACATTCATCGTATAACTAATAAATTGTTGTGTTAGTAGAAGAACAACTACACATTAAAACACTCTCATTGATATAATACTCATGGTATATCATAATTTATACACATCTCACAGTTAATATAAAATAATTTGAGAAAAGAAAAAGATAGCTTAAAATTGCAAAAACTATTTCTTTTTTTTACCCAAAATGATTTTTTTTAACAAAAAATCAACTTCTTAAATTCAAAATATCTCTTTTCTAGATTAAGGAATAGGATTCATCAAACTAGGACCATCATTCAAACTTAGCATTCATGGAGGAACTAGGCAGCTCTGATTTGCTTTTTAATCTGCCAAGTTCTTCAAATCACGAAGAATGTGATAAGAGGTAACTGAAGCACAATCAATTAAAATGAAGTGCAGCCTTTGCATGGTCACATTCAAACTGATATTGTTGAACTTTGTAACAGAATTTAAAACTTTTATGATGATTTCAGAGTCTCCAAATATTTGAATGTTATTGTGTCCTGCTGCCTTTAAAACTTGAAAAGCTTTTAGAAGAGCATATAATTTTGCTTGGTTATTTGTAAGTTGTCTTATTCCCCATCTGAAGCTTGTTTCTAGCATTCATCTTGGGTAATAGAACAACCTCCTTGCCCCAGTTTTCCCCGGATTCCCTTTTGACACTCCATCGAAGAAGATTGAGACTTTATTTCTCAATTGCCACCATTCTGAAAATTCCTTCTCTAAAATTCTAATCCGCCAAATTGTTTTAATACCAAGCTTGCTCTATCCCAACTGAACTTTATCCTCTTGCAGCGATCAAATCCATTTATTCTTAGCTTCTAGTTTAATTTCATCGAGTTGAGGATTTCCCACTACTTCCCAAAGAAAAGCCTTAGCTTTCAAAGCTACAATTTCAAGTTTCAAAATTTTGATGTTAAAAATCAAATCATTTATTGCCAGCCAAATTTTCCACCATATAAATTTGGGAATGGCTTGCCATATTTTCCTCCATGCTTAACTGATTGAAAGAGAGCCAGGATACCTTGACTTCTAGTTTTTAAAAAGAATGACAGAGTCAAAATTAGAGGAACACAAGAATAAGGCAACCCAAGCATGAAAAGTGCCCAACTTCCTGAGCATAAACACATCCAACAAATATATGAGTTGAAGTCTTAGTAGCTTGAAGACAGAAGCAACATCTATAAGGACCCAAGAAACCTCGTTTTAACAAATTTTCTCCTGTTAAAACTTTATGATGCATAATAGACCAAGTAAAAAAAAATTACTTTTGTAATGCTGGGAGAATTCCAAACCAACTTCCAACAATCTGCGTCGAGTGAGCCATAGGAGGGAAGCAAAGAGGTTTGCATTGAATTATACAAATCCTTGTACCCGTTAGTAGCTGAATATACTCCAGAGGAACCCCATCCCCATGTGTCCTTACAAGAGAGATGAATAGGAGCCATGCCAAATAATTTCTCCAACAACGATTTATGTTGTGCATGCAATAGAAGATCACGGTCTGGCAGTTTGAGAAAGAACCATGCCTCCCAGTTTCCATTGCAATCCCAAGAAATGAAATCAGATAATTTTAAAAGGCCTTTATTGACTAACCATATTTAATCTTGTTGATAGTTGCATCTTCCCACAAAAAATTATGTCTACCATTTCCTGGAATTCGATATAGATGCTGAGAAAAAAATTCAAGACATCTTCTGCATAAGTTCCAAATCATAGAGCCTTTTAGAGTATTTTCCATTTGTAGATTTCTTAGAGTTCCTCCATGAAGATATTTTTTTTTTCCAGAAAATTTGGCCCATCGGATGCTTTTTATTAGAGAACAATTGCCATAGCAATTTGCCTCCCATAGCTAGATTAGACAATCCCAGATCTATGATTTGTAGTCCACCTTTTTTTTAAGAGAAACTAAGAAAAATATATATTAAATGGGTTGTGCACAACCATTCAGAACAAAGGTTGATCGAAGGAACTTGCAAGCATAAAAGACAGAACTGAAATAAAACAAGGCCAAATGTAAGGCCATCTTGAGAAGCTGGAGTTGTTCCTATTCTTTAATTTTACAGAAGCAGAATAGACTCTGATGAACTACTTATTCAAGATTATGCAGAAAAACATGATCTAAACCAATTTAATTTAGTGTGCATGGACGCCTCTCCAACTGGGTGAATGTGTATTTCTCTGTCCTTTGAACTGCTTGTGTTGATTTATCCCGTATCTAGCTTCCTTGATTCAAAAGCAATGAAATTTTAACATCTGCCTGTCTACGGTCACATTCTCCTCTGCTAGTCCTCCAGATTGGCGTCATATCACCTTGCTCATTGTCAGTTCTCGTTGGATGAAGGTTTCTGCATGGTCTCTGTACTTCACGCTACTTAATCCACTCCAGCTTAATCCACTCAATCTAGTCGTGCCCTCCACTCCATTTCAACTCCTGCACATTCTTTTCCTCTCTGGAATAATTCTCCCATTCCCATTTAAACAGAGGTATAATATAATGCTGGTGATAGAATATATTCTCCCAATTCAAAATCAACGCACAGGCAGAGAGAGAAACTAAGACATAGTTCATGTATTCATAATAATAACATGGAGAGGTTGCAGAGATCATAGGAATGAGGAAGAGATCCCATGTGTCTAGCTGAGATCTGCTGGGACTGCTAATAAGTGGCAAAAAAAACATAAAAATTATGAGACCAATTCGAATTGAGGAGGATCTGTGTGACCTACCAGGGGATCGCTGAACATGAAGAGCATTATGTGTATATTCTAAAGAATAAACCACGCCATGTCCTAGCGTACTTTTAGATAGCCCATTTTGGTTCTTAGGGGATATGTTTGTAGCTTGTCTCTTCTCCATTTAAAATTATTGAACCTTGCGAGAGAGAGGCCCCCTTATTTGCCATTGTGTCCGCTTTGGCATTGTTTTCTCTTAAAATATGATAGAAGTCTATGCTCTCAGGAAGATGAAGTTGTAAGATCCTACTATGCAACCTTCTGCATTTTATGGATCTCGTAGGATAGCCTGTTTTCATTTCGAGGATCACTTGGTGATAATCCCCCAAGATTATCATCCTTGTTATGGTTTTTGCATCTAGTATCACCTCCAACCCTTGAAGGAGAGCCAGCCACTCAGCCTCATTATTAGTCTTGCTCCCCAATCCCCAGGCAAAAAAATTGATTATTTGTCCTCTTGGATTTAGGATAAGACCCCCTGCGCCTACCTTCCCTGGGTTTCCTTTTGATGCCCCATCAAAGAATAATGAAAAGGAGTTCTAATCTTTAATCCATCGTGAGAGATCATGATGGTTTTTTCTTATCTCCCATGACTGCATGTTGTTGTAGCTTTTGGACTGAGGGGAACTCCTCCGAAAGAAAATGTTGCACCACTCGGCAACATGAGCTGGGATATCCTCTACATATGGAAATCCCAATCCTCTTGTTGCTAAATTTTTAGCAGTCACCCCAATTATCTTTGCAGCTATCTGGTTGATAATAACCTTCTCTCCCTTGAAGATTGATCTATTCCTTACCAACCAGATCTGCCAACATATGTTCTTAGGAATGACATTCCACAACCTCTTTAGAATGGGCTTTTTCATGATATTTCCTGGAAAAATTATATTCCAGACTATTAAAAGTTGTTCAAGGGAGTCTGGGGGTTTGAAAAAGACACTAACCTTATGCAAGATGGCCCTCCAAATTTGAAGAGCGACTTTGCATTGGAGAAAGAGGTGCGTGGCGGTTTTTAAGTCTGCATTACAAAGGGCACATCTGGAGGGGGCTTCTATTCCTCTTTTGGTGAGATTTTTTGCCGTTAGAAGTTTGTTGTGCATTAGCAACCATATAAAACAGTTGAATTTTGGAATATAATCTGGATTCCAAACGTTCTTCCAGAGATTTGTTGAAGCGATGACCAAATTTGTTTGGAGCAGTTTGTATCCTTCTTTGACTGTATAAATACCATTGCTGCCCCACCCATTGTAATCTTTTGAGCTTTTACTGATGGGGGGCATGCCGTGGAGAAGGGGGAGCAAAAGATCAGCGGTTTGTTTCAAATGATCGGGAGGTTGCAGCAACTTCCAGCCAGTCCATTTTCCTTTCCTATCCCAGGTGGAGAGATCATATAGTGTAACGAAACCATTGTCGATTGCCCAATTAGAGAGGTCCTGCATGTGGGGGAAAGAAGATATGGGGGGTTTACAAGGAACTCTATCACCCCAAATCTTGATCTTCTTACCATTACCACACCATAGAATTTGAAGCCAAAATCCGACGGCTACCATGTCTGAAATTCGACACTAACCTGTCGGGTATTCGACACCCTCAATTTTTTTTACCGTCGGTGGCGTAACGTCAGATAGTCGACAGCCAAGACAAGGTTGTCGGATTTCCTACGGCATGACCATCGGATTTCCTACGGCATGACTGTCGGATTTCCTACGGCCCGGACGTCGGATTTCCTACGGCAAGGCCGTCGAATTTCCTATGGCAATGTCGTCGGATTTCCTAAGGCACGACCGTCGGATTTCCTACGGCAACGCCGTCGGATTTCCTACGGAAAGGCCGTCGGATTTCCTATGGCAAGGCCGTCGGATTTCCTACGACAAACTACCGTCGGAGCCACAGCAATTTCGTCGGATTGGACTAAATTGAATGTCGGATAACCGACGGGATACTGTATATTAATAATAATAAAAATTGTATTCAGTGGCAAGTTTACTTTGAGATATGCTATAGATATCATTGTCTTTTGATATATTTTGGTGGATGTGTTTAAGTTTTAATACATCATCAGGACCAAAGATATGTAGGTCTCTTTATTTGAAAGAGGATTCAACATAGATGGAATCTAGGTACCTATATGTAAATAATTTGATACTTATAGGTAGCTATGATAAGCACATTGCATGATGTAAGAAGAAGTTGGCAAGTGGATATGACATGAAAGGCATTGGCCTTGTGCAGTAGATTTCTGGTTCTATAGGTTTTTCATCTATAGATTTGGCACAAAGTGGAGATTCTAAAGAGAATTCACATGCTAGACCACAATCCTTGGCCACCCCTATGGTTCCAAATCTAATGTTGCTAATTTAGAAGCATCTAATAGTACTCTATTAAGAAGCATCTAATAGTGTTTTTTTCCCTTGCATAATTATACAAGCCAAGAAAGAATAAAAATAGGACAACCAAATACAATCTGATTCCATAGCTACAAATCTGCTTCAGATTTTTGGAAACACAGTGTAAGGTTTTAATTTCTCAACGTTTCAGGCTCAGTAGCTCAGCCCATCATCAGGTTCCAGATTTGGTTCCATGACTACAAATCTGGCTAACAAAAGTTTTCTATAAAATTATGAGATAGGCATCAAGACTTAAAAATCCAAGACAAAGACAAAAGGACAAGATGTAATACCTAAATCATCGATTGAGACAACAGACTCAAGTGCACCAAAAACAATAGTTGCAATAAGGGCAATGTGGAAAACCTAGGGCAGATTTCATGACAGATGAATGTTAATTTGCAATGTGAAAACCTTTGTCAATTTATCCTCCACAGGTTGGTTGACAAGTGATGCAAATACAGCAGGGAGACCCACCATACTTAAGAAGGAAAAAGTCACTCATTTTACATTATTTTATATGGCTTAGTACTTCACCATATTCAAGTCTTAATAGATTAGCTCTGTTTTTCCTCTTCAATAGTAAGGAACAACAAGGAAGCTTATCCCCGCCTTGGAATCAATCCCAACAATAGTTTTTTTATATTTATCTGCCCTGCACAAAGATGCCAAAAACAAGGAAGCTTATCTCCACCTCTGAATGAATCCCATCAATGGTTTTTAATATTTCTTTACCCTACACAAAGAAGCCTCTATTACCAGGGGTCAAGAATGCATGATATATTCCCCATACTTGGAGCATGGGAGAATCCTTTTCTATGGCTTAGCATATTCACCATATTCAAGAGTCTCAATGGATTATCTGTGTGTTCTCTGTAGAGCAAGGGAAAAAAGGAAGCTTACCTCTGCCTTGGAAACAATCTTCCCTCAATGTTTTCCATATTTCTGACCTACACAGAGATGCCTCTATTATTGGGGTTCAATAGTGTATGATGTATCCCCAATTCTTAGAGCATGGATGGAGAAGAAATACCATGAAAAATCATACCAGTATATGGTATATACTCATGTCTATGTACCAGTATATACCTCTATACTCACGATGTATCCCCTGTATACCAGTATACAGGCTGGTAACTCCCCAAAACACTTTTCATTACTAACTTTATTAAAATTCCATTGCCTCACTGTCAATTTGAGTTCTGTAACCCTTAATTTTGCAGTTACTTCTGTCTTTACTACTTACATTATTGTTTGTACAGTCACCCAGTAAATTGGGAAAAACAAGGATATAGCATAGGTGAAGGTTGCAAAAGGCAAGCTTGTAAACAAAAGGAGTGGTAACTCAAAAGGAAATATGGAACAATTATAACTGAATTTAATTTAGATATAGAGAATGGCGAAGTGAAAAAAATATTTCAAGCTAAGAGTCATATTTATATTCGAACCTATCAAAACCAACCAATTCGGACCAGTTTGGGTGTTTTCCAGTCATAGCTGGTTGTTTTAAATGTTTTAAAACTCGGACTCCGACTCCAACTCAGCTCTAATTCAAATAGGGCCCATAATTAAGCTCTAGGCTTAGAGGTTTATTTAACTGTTGAAACAAGCCACCAAGCTATGAGAGCAAGTCACCAAACAACAGCAGGTAGTTCTCAAGCAATTTACTGGATATGGAATTAAGAATGATGCAGTCATTACAGACAAGGCAAAACTTCAGCGTCACCAACAACTTGAAAGGATTTTTATCTAGCTGGAAACCACTACTGTGATTCTACTCATGATGTCTTCACAAGCGCATGTGATACATGTTAAACTTTTTATCTAACAACATAAAGGTTCAAACACAATTCTAAAGAGATTCAAAGTTTATTTTATTGCCCATTATTGAGAAATATTACATTTTTGAAAGAAGTTGTAATCACACAAAATATCTAGTGGGGATTTCAAAATTGTACTCATTTAAAGGAAGAACCCTATCCCTGCTTGAAGGAAAATCGATTGTAATCTTTGCGGTGCAAGCTCAGTGGTACCCAACGCCCCCATCATTGTTGTGGAAGATGGGTGCATGATATGTTGTACTCGACACCCTTTTGTTGTGTTTATTATTGACAAGCAAGCATGATTCAATTGGCACTTCTAAATGGGTAAAGGAGGCAAACAACTACAAAATGCTTACCGTGAAATTGAACTTCTTCAGCAAGATCTTGAAGATGCTTTTCATGAAATTGACAAGCTACATAAACTAGACAATTCAATAGGGGGCAATTTTTTTAAAGAAATTGTTGATTGCACTAGAAAACGCATTAGTGATCTAACAGAAAAGTTGGAATAAGTGGACGAATGGGTAAATAATCTCCTAAATCTTCATGATAAGAAAGATCAAATGATAGAATTATTGTACCAAGAGTTACTGGCAAAGAAAAATGCATTGTTGGCAGTGAAACGTCAAGTAAAAAATTCTAAGCAGAAAAAAGTAATGTGTGATGCACATGATTATGCAATTTGTGATACAAGTAATTTGCTTCAAAAGCTTGATGGTTTGAGTGATTGCAGTAATTTGGCTGATGCTAATGTTGGTGATGTACATGTGTATCTCATATTGAAGATGATTTTGGTGATATTTTTGAAGGTAAACCTGATAGTGAAGATGATGATATTGGTTGTTTTAAAAAGCATACAAAGGGAATTAAGTCCAAAATTCAAACTGATGAATAAAATGGGTTCTGATGGCAAAGGTTTAGGCAAGAACATGCAAGGCATCCAAAAGCCCATCAAGATATGTATAAGGCCAAGAAATGAAGGCCTTGGTTATGAAGGTCAAACAAGCAATGATGACATCAAATTTGTGAAAGCAAAAACATCAATAGACAAGGAATTATCTACAAGTAACATTGCAATGAAACAGGAGCAAATGCAGGAACAATCTTGCATTCAATTGTGGTAGAACATGACATGTACAAGCAAAATGTTGGAACTTGCATCCTTTCAATATTTGTGGTTTCACCAATCATGATCATCTCAGATGTTGGAACATAGAAATATCAAAGTCTCTTATACAGGTACAGTGTGGCTGGACGGATGTATAAGAATGGCAGAATGTTACTTCTATGTTGAAAGGATTCTACAAGTTGAATTGTTCTAATGCACAACCTCTCTCACACAAAACTTTAACAAGTATATACAAAAATCTCAATAGATGAATGTGGACAAGTGAGTATAGCACTAAAAACTCTAAAATATAGGTCACATACATTTCCAAAATAAAATATTCATCTCTATGAGAAGAACAAAAAACACTTTGGTTATCTTTATAGTTTTTTTTTTTAACTGGTTATCTAGGAAGAGTTTAAACTTGATCTTCTAGGAAACCATTTCTTCATCAAGACGGGCTTGAGACACCAATAAATCAACTATAGGGAAGTAAGTCCCCTTTTGTATTGTTATAGTTATTTTAACAATTTTTATCTTCCCTTAGTATAGTCTTCATTTGAGCCATTTTCTCGTCCATCTTCTGTAGTATATTGTGTCCCAACATTACCTAGTATTCTAAGTGATCCCAACTTAATGGGGTTATTACAAATTACAAGCAAAGGCAGTCTAGAAATCTTTGCCCTATGACAAAGATTGCTTGTAATTGGTAAATGGATTAGAAATATTTGTCCTATGACAATCACTAGCAAAGGAATTCTAGAAATTGTTTAGGAGTTGTATCAACCATAGATTGCCACTTGTTGCAGGATTGGGTGACTATTTCTTGGAAAAAAATTACTAAGTGTTTGCTACTCATATTTTCCATAATGACTGGAAATGTTTTGATAACAGTTTTCTTCCAGTTAGTTCTTATCATACTTGGCCTAATCGTTGTTTAACTGGCCCTGATAAACTCATAATGCTAACGTGTTACATATGTTTGATTAGTATTTTTTACAATACTCATCCTGTGTATAGCTATCGACATTTTTCATTTCTGGAATAATCCAGGGCTTCTCACTAATAGAATCAAAATTACTAATTGGCTCATTCTTTCATCTATTGATGATGTAGGTCATATGATCAATCAAAATATCTTTTATAATTGATAAGGCGGATCAAAGTATTATCTTATCTTAACAATATAAAAAATTGATTTTACCAATACCATGAATAGTACTGGCTACAAGATAACCATTGTAGGGAAATATAATTGCAAGTGTCAAAACACTCTCATTGTAATGAATGGTTCCAAACTTCCATCCATTTCAAGTGCTCAAGATAAGCTGGTTGTGTACTGCTTTAGGTGCAGTCTTCTGGAGGAAATTCCATTTATCAAGTAATCATATCCTTAAAACCTCTGCAGGTGTGTATATTTTATTTACAAGCACTGATGTTTATTAAGAATTTAAAGATATTGGTGCTTTATATAGTACAAATCACACCATTTATTTCAAATGAAAAAATGCTCTGCCCTTATAACAGACTGTAATTGTATAGAGGGGCAGCCATTTGATGTCATTTTATTATCCTATCTCAAACCTACAACACTACCCTATTCCCTTCACAATATGACTCCCTAACGTAGGACCTAGAACCCCCTCAATGTCATACCCTAAGGGAACATACACAGTCTGAGAGGACTATTTATCTTGCAAACCTTTCCATCCCTATATAGTTGGGCTCTATCACTTATTCATTTAATCATACCCATCTAAAGAAGCTCTTGCACTTAGCTTAATTATCAATAGTTTTTCAAGAGATGGAATCTTCATTTTGGGCATGATTGAGTGACATTTTCTATTTGGCTGGAAATTGCATGGACAGTCATAGAGATTTTACATTTGCTGGAACGTACCTTGACTTTGACAGTCCATTTGTTGTGATAATATTGAGCTTCAAAGCAATTGGTTGATACTTGTCCACAAATACTAAAGTGTCTTGTCCTTTTGCAAGCTGAAATTTGTTTTGGGACAGCCATTTAGGCCATTAAGTTGACTGGAAACTTCATATTCTTACTGTGTACTTG
>LPNX010841773.1:92931-105802 GCA_001517045.1 Pseudotsuga menziesii
GACTCTTGGGCCCATCCAGTTTCCGGCTCTCCCTTCTATGTATGGGAGGAAAAGCTGAGGAGAACCAAAAAAACGTTGAAGAATTGGGCCAAAACGCTCCCTAAGCCAAATTCGGCCAAGCTCCAAGCTGCTCACGAGCTGGAACTGCACCAGGCTGACATGGAAGTTAAAAACGTGACTGAACATGACATTCAAAAAGAGACTAGACTGCAGCTGAACCTTCACGCGGCCTGCAGAGAGGAGGCAGAATGGTGGCGCCTCAAATCAAGGTGCAAATGGTTAAAGGATGGAGATAAAAACTCCAGTTTTTTCCACAAACTGACAGAAACCAGGAAAAATCATAATAACGTCCGGGAAATTATGGTCAATGATAAGATAGTCTCTCAATTTGACGAAATTAAAACTGAAGCTTCCATCTATTTCAGCGAGCTGTTCACAGCGCAGCCCACTCCCAGCGATGATCAATTGATGAACCTGGTCCCTAATTCAATTAAGAATAAAGACAACGATCTCCTGACACAAATCATCACGCTGAAGGAGATAAAAGAAACGGTTGATTCCATGGAGGAGGATCGATCTCCAGGGCCAGACGGGTTCAATGTTAATTTTATATCTATCTGCTGGGACATTGTTAAAAAAGATTTACTTAAAATGGTCAGGAAGTCTCAATGTTGTAGTAAGATCGGAGGAAGCACAAATTCAGCTTTCTTGGCCCTCATTCCAAAGGAGAAAGAGGCTAAAACCTTTGATAGGTTCCGGCCAATCTCTCTATGTAACATAGGGTATAAGATCATCACTAAGATCATGGCCACCAGACTTAAGATCATTCTGCCTGTCATCATTCCGGAGAACCAAGGTGGATTCATAAAAGGAAGGAAAATATGGGATAATGTCATTTTAGTGCAAGAAGCCATCCACTCCAGCCTGAAGAATGGAGACAAAGGAATGGCGGTAAAATTAGACCTGGCAAACGCATTCGATCGAGTCAGTTCATTTCTCCTTCAAGTTATGCTGAGACTCGGTTTTGCTCCAAATTTTATCTCTTGGGTCAAGGCCTATATAAGCAAGCCATGGATCGCCCCCCTCATTAACGGAAGAGCTGGCCCCTTTTTCCAAGCTTCAAGAGGCCTGAGGCAAGGATGCCCGCTCTCACCCCTACTCTATGCCATTCAGGCCTCGGTACTTAGTTTTCAACTGGAACATGCTAGACTAGAGCAGGAGCTGCCAGGCATAAGGCTGACCAGAGGAGTCAAAGAAATAAATCATTCACAGTTTGCCGATGATACTATTTTAATGGGAGGGGCCAGTCAGATCATAGCTCGTAGATTCAAAGCTGAATTGAACCGCTATTTCCAGGCCTCCGGAAGTAAAATAATCTCAGGAAGAGTCAGATATTTGGATGGAACATCAACCCGAGAGAAATGTCAGACATATCTCGAATCCTAAATATGAATGGAGTGGTAAGCTGGGAATCTTTCAAATACCTAGGGGTTCCTATTGTCAAACTAAAATCCAAATCCTCGGACTGGAATCCCATAGTTGAAAAGATCAAAAAAAAAATCTCAGGTTGGGGGACTGCATGGCTGAATCTAGCAGGAAAGGTTGTTCTTATTAAGGCTGTCCTGAACAGCTACTTGCTCTACCAGTGTTCTCTGCTTCTAGCTCTGGGAAAAATCATTAACCAGATAGAGGCACTGCTGAAATCTTTTCTCTGGAACGGTGGGAACAATGAAGGAGGAAAAAAGTACGCCCTGGTAAGATGGGAAACCGTCAAGCTGACCAGAAACGAGGGAGGGCTTCAAATCAGGGACCTCCACTGTCAAAATTTGGCCATTGAGGCTAAATTACTCTGGAATTTGCTAAATCCTCATCCATCCTGGTGCAGTCGGGTCCTTAAAATTAAATATTTTCCAGGACCAAAGCAGAGATGTTTGGAAAGCAACCACGTGAAGTCGAAGGGATCACCAATCTTCAACCTGTGTAAGAAATCGCTGCCCCAATTCCTTGAAAAATTATGCTGGAGCCCGGGTAATGGAAAAGACATTAACTTCTGGAGGGACACGATACAGGGTAAACTTCCACCACACCTGCCTCGGCTGCAATTCTGGATGGAGACGAGAGGACTGACATCGCTGTGGAGTATTTCAAACTGGGAGGTAAATCAGCCAAATCGATGGGTCTCTTGGGCATTGCCGGACTTTCCAGAAGCGTTGGAGATGGATAAATTGAAGTTGCTCAACCATCTGGCCGGAATTGCACCGATCTCTCTCTTCCTGAAAGATAAACGCGGCTGGGGTAATCAAAGTGGCATCTATTCGACTGCTGAAGGCTATAACGTGTACGCAGCCTCCTTCAACGTGCCAGCGAATCCTGCCATATGGAAACTCAACTGGGAAAATAGAACGCTGCCTAAAGTTGATGTATTCATTTGGACTCTGCTTCACCAAAGACTGTTGACCGGAGAGAACCTGGAGAAGAGGGGGATAGCAGGCCCTTTTAGATGCCCTCTCTGTGCGGTAAACTCTGAATCTCTTTCCCATCTCTTCTTCAACTGTCCATATTCAGTTTCAATTTGGAATGATGTAATGCTGAATGAAGGAGAAGGATTTCATTGGAATGGAAGCAATCAAGAATTTTTCATTAACTGGGGGAAAATGTACAAGGGCGAGCTGGTGAAAAAAAACGGGGTGAGAGCCTGTTGGATGAAACTATCCAAAATTGTTTGCTGGTGCATTTGGATAGAAAGAAACCAGAGAATTTTTCAGAATAGAAGCCAACCAGCGTGGAAGGTAATTGTCAAAATCAATGCTCTTCTTGGTGAGGTGGTGAGAAATACTAAGATTCCGGTCAATAAAGCTGATCTGACAGATAAAGAGAAAAAATGGATGAATAGTCTCAATGTCCAGGTATATAACAGCACAGCCATTAAAAAATTGGAGGATTGGGAACTTAGAATGGACAAAACCCAATTCGAAAACTGGTTAAGAGAAAGAAAGATATTCAAGCTATTTTTTGATGGAGCCTCAAAAGGGAACCCGGGGATAGCAGGAGGAGGAGGAGTTGTCATAAACCACATTGGAAAAGCAGAAATCGAATTCGCCTGGAACATAGGGCAAGACACTAATAATATGGCAGAAGCATATGGGCTATGGCAAGGCCTTAAGTAGGTGCAAAAAGTAGGTTCGGACGAAGTTGTGGTTATAGGAGACTCTAAGCTAATTATCCAAGCAGTGAGCGAAGGAAGAAGGGGTAAAAATGAGCGGTTGGAAAGACTGTTAAAAAGAATCAGAGATATGATCAAAAGGTTTAGGAAGATCGAATTCTTCCATGTTCTCAGGGAGCTCAATATGAGGGCGGACAATGCAGTTAATAAAATCCTAGATATAGGGTGCTATGAACTCAAGGTTAACTCTAAGATCAGTCTGGAAATACCCCCATAATCTGTCTAAGGACGGGGAGTTTTAGCGGATCTCTGTACTCCGGTTTAGCGTTTTTAAGCTGTTTCTCTTATATTAATATAACCATTTTTGTTAAAAAAAAAAATACGAGAGGAAGGCTTCACAAGTTACAACTTAAAGCCGAAGTCACCTTGCGAACAACAAGGGTTTAAATCAAAATAAAATGTATAAAAATGAAGGACAACAACCCAATACTGGGTGCAACATGGCCGAGACCTTCTCCAACCGCAAGAGTCTGTACAAGCATGGGAAACCATATTCGAAACCGGAGCTTACCGTGAACGTTTTGTGGAGCCTTTTAAATAGCTCAACGACCAACCTTGGAGACGAGCCAACCTGCATTATGAGAACCAAACTTATTTAAAATCAGAAACCCTTATGCAAAGTAGAACAATAAACAGTAATAGCTCTTAATTATTGTGTTTTCTCACCTTAACTGGAAGTGAAAACGATGGAGCCCCGGATGAACAGTAACACCACAACCAACGCAAAAAGGAGCCAAACCCTCATTCTCGCCGAGGATGGAGACGACGGGATTCTGGTGTTTTTCACAACTATCAGCAAAGGTGGGGGTATGACTGAGTAAAGGCTGCAAAGAAGTTAATTAGTGTGGAGTCGGACTGTTACCAGCATACAAGCAAGAAAACTAAACCCTACGACGAAGGAGCTTTGCAATAACATACATTAAGCTCAAGCTTTCACCCATGACGGACTACGATAAAAGGACAGAAAATGATGACACAGGCGGACGGTAGATCCATGTGCAAGGAGGGAAGTGAACTCTGACCAAAAGAAAGAAGTTGCAGTGAAGGCGAACAATAGAACCCAACTCAAAAGAGTAAGCCACGATAAAAGCCAGCGTTGGAGCCTTTGTAGCTATCTGCAACTCACGACCACCATGGGAGCTTGCAGAGCAGCCCACAGGGCCAACACAAATGACGGAGATCGAATGAGCCAAGGGTTAGGGTTAAAACTATTTATGCAACCAGTGCATGGCCAAGAAACTTCCACGTGGTCGCAACTTTATCATCATGCAGTGGGTCGACTTTCCATAGTCACCTGCGTTTCATAACAATCATTTATTCAACCAATGATTTCATCAAAACCACATTATAATTTGCATGGGTTTCAATCATACTATATCGTTTAAACGCTTGGTGCACAGCTTGTTATTGGCGTGGGTTGCAACGTTATTATAACGTTGACTTCATACATAACTTAAACCTTAGCCTCATAACCCAAAAGAAATACATTATATAACCTATCAATAACCAATGTTATGAAATTTCGCCAGTAAAAGCTAGTGAGGATTATGTCTCTTTTTACATAGCAAGTTATACTAATGAGTATGGTGGGGAGACATTACAAAATTATATTAACATTATCGTTAATTATATGCATAGTATATATGGGAGTATTAACTCTTTTTGAATAATTACAAACCATTCAAGCTTATAGTAATATCATCATCGTGAAATAGGGTGTAATAACTAAGTTGTTACCTATAGTATTTTAGGATAAATTATAAAATCATTGACTTATAAACAGTCAGGTTAATGGTGTAAGAATAACTATCTTTAGTTTCAGTTCTTTTTATGGTGGTGTAAATGATTACACAGCTTTCAACTTGAGTAATTTGCATAGTGTCATTGGGTAGGATCATAAGTATTATGCAAATGTAACACTAATAAAACCTTTTATGTTGATAAACAAATAGTTATGCACATTTTTAAATCTTAAAAACTAGCCAAGTTTTGATAACAAACTATGTAATGGCAAAGTGCAATGTAAGAACATTTCCCTATGAACTCTTTTACTTAATACAGATCCATGAGATCTTATCTTAGACGTTGTGGCAGTTTCTCATTACTTGGAGTATAGTTTTACATTCTAACCAAGGTTAACATAAGATGAAAAGATTGGCTCGATAAGAAAAACACCAAGCCTGGAAGTTGTTCTTAGATAGAACCTAATACAAGAAATGTAATATAGAATTGCTAGGGTATGCATTTTTTTAAATAAAGAATATCAAGCAGATAAAATAAACTGCTCAGAACCAAAGGAAGCAGTACTGCCGCTACATACTCTACAGGAAGAAATACAATCATCTGAACTTCGTTTACTATAGCAACAGAAGAAAACAAATTGTGTTACCTTACGGACGTAGGTTGGATTACAGCAGCTTATAATCTAAGCTTATTAATTGCAAATAGAAATATTGCAAGATGCTTTATGAATTTAAAGACAATACTCGATCATTTATACCTGTAAACCTGTAAGAACAAATAATCCATCTGCGTTAGCATAATTGCTAAGTAAGCCCCGGAATTCAAAGTCAGATTCCACCTACTGTCATAAATAGAACTCATTAGTAAACCAAATATAGAATTAATGCGCAAGATAAACTTAAGATCGTGTTAATAAGAAAACTGTTGAGTTAACATAATTGAGTTTATGCAAATTAATCTATTAATTGTTTCTCTTTTTGCTAACCGTTAACTGTTAATAAAATGTAGTCTCAACATTTCATGCTATTTCAAAATTTTAATTTTTTGTGAAAATTCGGGGTTTTGACATGGTTGGTCTTCCATTTACAAGTGGGGCAATCCATGGATTTTCTATGCAAACTTTGATTAGGTTGACAAATTTAGTGTTGAACCCGAAGGAGAGAAGAACTTTGACAAGGAAAGAGTGTCTTACCCGGTCAAATGCATTTGCCATGTCTAGCTTTATTATCATTCCTTGCTCCTTCATGTGGTAGCTAGAGTGGATGGCTTCTTGAACCTGGATCACGTTATCAATGATATGTCTCCCTTTGACAAAACCTCCCTAACTGGGAGAGATGGGTTTCCCAAGTAGAGGTTTAATTCTGTTTGCCAACAGTTTAGACATAATTTTTTATATGAAGAGTTACAAAGTGAGATTGGCCTGAATCTATAAAAGGAGCTCGGTTCACTTCCTTGGGTATCAAAGCAAGAAAGGTGGAGTTTGTGCTACCACCCACCTTGTCTTTCTGATGAAAAGCTTTTACCATTCTCATGAAATCTGTCTTAATAATTCCCCAACACTGCCTATAAAAATGAATTGAAAAACCATCTGGCCCAAGTGCCTTGTCTGGTTCCATAGCCCAAACTATGCTGCAGATTTCTTCTCCAATAAAAGGCTTTGAGAGGGTTGAGTTATCATCGCTGTTAACCAACTGAGGGATGTGTGAGAGAAATCAGTGGTGAAATCCTCTCTTCCATCTCTATTGTCTTTGTAAAGATTTTGGAAATGAGCTTCAGCTGCAATCTTAATTTGATCGCGGCCTTTATGGAGAGTCCCATCGGTAGAGGTGATTTCATAGATATGATTCTTGGATAATCTTGCTCTACACTGTTTATGAAAATAAGAAGAGTTACGATCTCCTGCTTTTAGCCACAAACTACGGGACTTCAGCCTCATGAATTCTTCTTCATGCCGGAAAGAGATGAAAAACCTTGGCTTGGGCTGCTTGCTCTCTTTCTAGATCTGCAATGGTGATAACCTTGCTTTCAAGGTTGATTTGGAGGTTTTCCAATGTTTGAGTAGCCTCCCTTCTGTGGCTAATTGGAGTATTGGTGAGCTTTCTGGCCCAGTCCTTCAAAGCACCTTCAAAGCTGCATTCGTGGCTTTTAGTTTTTGTTCCCACACAAAGGAGGGGGGCCCAGTCACAGGTGTAGACCAAGCTGTGGTTACCTTGTCCTCAAACCCTTCCTTTTCGATCTAGAGAGGGCTGAATCTAAAGGGGATGGGGCCCAAGTTCTCTTTGTCTTCCAAATTAAGCGAAATGGGTTTATGATATGAAGTAAGTTTTGGGACAGTTTTGGAGATGATCACCCTCTTTTCCAGCATAGTGCTTTGTACCAGGAAGCGATCCAAATGGGAAGTTATGTGGTAAACCCCAACTCTGTTGTTTGTCCAGGTGAAGAGGCCTCTTTTTGGCTTTATGTCTAGAAGATCCCACTGTTGCATGATGTCCTCTACCAGGGGCATCATTTGGTCCTTGCTTTTGCTGCCACACCTCTTTTCCTTTGATTCAAATATCAGATTTAGATCTCCCGCTAATATTATATTCCGAGGAGTGTAAATCTCAATAAAGTATGCCAGAGTTAGCCAACAATCTTTCTTTTCTAAACGTAGGATGGGAACATATAGGTTGAAGAGAGAGATGGTGAGCTTACTTGTTTTATGACAAAGTTCTGTGTAGATCCAATGCTGGGTTTCAAAAGAGCTTTCTAGAGAATACTCCTCATCTGACGACAGAGTTGCCAGGCCCCGAGAGGTGCCTCTAGCACTTATGGCCTTTCCGCCATTTTTCTTCCACTTTGAGCTACTGATCTAAAGGAGTGTTTCCCCTTCTATCTTGGTCTCTTAGAGCATGAGAATCTTAGGGGATTCGATTTTCAGAAGGTCTTTTACTGCTTCGGCTTTCGATGGGTTCCCCAATCCTCTGCAATTCCAAGAGACCAGCTGCATTACTTACTGATATTTGGGTGGGATGAACCTCGCTTTGGAGGTCTTGTTCTAGTGTTTCTCCCCATGGTCATTTCAATTGTAGATTGGCTGCCTTGCATTTTTTGTCTTTTTGCTTCTTCCTCTAGGGATTTTCTTCCAACTTTTTTTTTGAAGGCCTCTCAAAGGACTCATCTTTCGATGACCCTGAGGATTCCAGGGGTTTCTTCCTTGCTACCTCCGCATAGGAGGGAGAGGAGAAGATCCCTACTGGAGATCGAGGGTGAGTTGCTTATGGCATTTCCTTCTCGGTTGCTGGGGGAGGGGGTTGCTGCTCGATCTCCTCAATGACCGTTTCTGCAACCTCTTCCGCTACCTTGAATGGTTCGAAGTGATTTTCCTCCGCTTCTACCCTTGATTGATCTTTGTTTCCATTCTCTTGTCCCTGCCTCTCTTCTGACCCATCAGATCATGTCATCGTTTCTTTGCCTTTTTTCCTACTATTTGCCTTTGCCGAGACTGTTTTCTATGCCTGGATCCATTATTCTTTGGGGTTCTCGGCCTCTTCCTTTGCCTTTTTCTTGCAATATCTCGCAAAGTGTCTGTGAGTGTGACAGTACCTACATTTGAAGGGAAGTTGTTCATAATCCAACTCTTGGATGTGCGACCAGTCTGAAACCGTCAGATTGATTGCTTATGGTAACCCTATTTCCAAATCGACCTCAACACAAATTCTTACGCAGGAGTACTGATTCTTTCTCTCTGCGCAATCTATCTTGCGTAAAATCAAAGTCTGGGTTCCATTTATTCAGATATAATCTCTAGGGACCCATAAAGTAAGGTTCGTTCCTGAATATGAGGCTTATGTCTTCTCCTTCTTCGAACACGAAGACGAAGAATCCCTTGCCCACGGAGTAGCTTCTAATGCCTTCTTTTACGAATGGACTCCAGTTCCTCTGCACCCATGCATCAACTATCTTGGGCGAAGGCCACAGGCCTGTGAACTGGCCAATGAGGCCCCGATCTGCTAAATTTAGAGTCGATCTACACGTTTCTTCAGCTGGGAGGGCAACCGTGGGGATACAATCCAGCTTTTTGACGAATTTGTGTTGTGACTCATTCATTTTTCTCTTGTCGTAGCTAGCTAACAACTTCTTGAAAGCCGCCAGCTCAGGAGGATGAGAGGTAGAAACCCTTGGGCCCCCTTCTGGGCCCATGATGACAAGGACACGAGAAGCAAAAGGCTGCTGCCAAGGCAGGAGGCCGATCAGTCAGGCAAGCGTACGTGAGATCCTAGGGGAGCATGCATCAGCTGCCTTCCGAAAAAAAAAAGAGTTATTTTTTATTTATTTAATTTTTTTTCAAAAAATTTAAAATTTTAACTAACAAAATAGAGTAGATATTTGTTCATCAAAATTACAAAAACTATTTCACAATCTCTAATTTAATCTATTTACATTTTTACTATTTTATTTAAAAACCATTATTTATTATTTAAGACATACTCTACATTTTATAATTATTTTATTTTATTAAATAAACATAAAAAAAAATATCATACAATACAATACCCCGTAGTTTAGCGTAGTTCCACCTAAAATAAAAGAATCATGCATGCATTTGGTATCTTGATATGCTATAGACCTCCCCAAAAAAACTTTCAATCACCTTACATCATTAGTGGGTTCAATTTTTTATGTAAACCTTATTGGTGTTAAGTTCAATATTAGTTAATTATTTATTATTTAAGACATACTTTACATTTTGTAATTATTTTATTTTATTAAATAAACATAAAAATATCATATAATACAATACAATACCCCATAGTTTAGCTTAGTTCCACCTAAAATAAAAGAATCATGCATGCATTTGGTATCTTGATATGCTATAGACCCCCAAAACAAAACTTTCAATGACCTTATATCATTGGTGGGTTCAATTTTTTATATAAACCTCATTGGTGGTGGGCTCAGTTTTTTATATAAACCTCATTGGTGGTGGGTTCAATACTAGTTAATTTTTTTAAAAGAAAGTTTATTAAATAATAATTTTTAATTTCTCTAGGAGAGCTAGTTTTCTCTGGGAAACCCGTGAAATTATGTTTTTAAAATATAAACTGAGTTTTTTAAAGTAAAAATAAATTTAATACACCCAAAAACTCAAACACCTAAAATTTATAAGTTTAATAACTATAACAATGAATTTCCAAAATTGCAAATAAAAAAAATTATAATAAAAATCTTCAAAGCTTTAGATACTATTTTTAAAAGTAATATATAATAGTTATGTTATAATATTGTAAAAAATAACATATACTAGTTGTGTTATAATATTTATGGAAAGAGTTGATTCCATGCTTCATGTGTGATGTTATATGATTGTGTCATTATTATATATAATTGATATCTAAGATATTGTAAAAATTTATTTGAATGGTATTGATTATATTATTAAAAAAAAGAAAATTAGGAAAAATAAAGATAGTGAAGAATATATATTTTTAAAATATTTTTAGATAATCATGTTAATTAACTAAAAAGTATTAATAAATTTAAAAAAATAATAGAGAATATTCTCTTTTAAATACTTTTTAGTTGGTATTACTGGTAGCTTTCACATTAATAAAAGTTAATTTAATAAATTTTGGAAAAAAATTTAAAAAAAAAGTTTTGTTACAGGACAATTATTGATATGTAAAATTCAAATTAATATGATTATATATAAATAATATAATCAATGTCATTGTAGCCTAAAGGGTAGTTTAGTTGGTTGGGTTTTTAGTCCAAAACTAGTTGAGGTTACAAGTTTAATTCTTGGGTAGTTTTAGGTGAATTCCTAAGAAAATATAAATGATTTATTAATTTTTATATTATAAAATAAGCTTTCATAGACATAAATAAAGATTTAATGTCCTAAGAAATTAAATATTTATATTCTAACTTAATTTTTTGTGAAGCTTAAATGTTCAATAGATTTCAAATAACAATGTTTAAATTTGCTTAAATTGGATGCCTGGAGGTATTCAAGGATCAAATTCATTTATGTATTCAAAAACGTGATTTAATGTTGAATCCATAAAAATACATAATTTAAGCAACACAAAACAAAGATAGACACATTGAGGTAGGGTTTATTGCTTAGCTTGGTAATGGCGGTAGGTTTCTGGCTTCCACTGATGCTGCTTGGTGTATTGCTTTGGGAGCAGTCATCTGAGCATTCAAAGTTGGAATGGACAGAGTATTACTACCCTCATTCGTGGATTATTTTGCTAAGTTTACCCTATCCAATTTGATGGTTTATATATTCTCCTGCACCTATCTGGTCTCTACTTAAGCGATACTATGAGCTCCTAATTATCCGCACGTGGAGTCAAGTCTATGGTGTATTGCACCGTAGACCTAGTGCCATCCATGTATAAAAAAATGGGAATTTTTATTTGATCTATGTATCTTTGAACATTCTTCGTCATCCATTAAGTGCTCTACTTTTGTTTGTTTCATTACAGTTGTCCTATTTTTGTGATTTTTTGGCATTGGCCAGAGTGCTCTGCTCTCCTTATTGTCAATAGGGTTCCTGGCACTTAGTCTCAATTCATTCTACTTCTTGATGGAATTCCCTTGAGTTACTCTTGCTACTTTACATTACCTGAGTCTCTCTCCTATGTTAGGGGGATCTTTTGCTTAACGATACCTTGATGTTATTTTTCTTGGGGGACCTGCCAACTTTGTAGAAGTGGATACCTCCTTCTTGGTAGGGGTGCTGGAATGGAGAAAAAAAAAGGCGAGACAACTAGGGTCCATATCTATAACCCCACCTAAGGAATTCACATTGGAAAATGCATCCTCCTTGAATATTCGGTCATCGGTTACCTCCCCTTCGTTTCGCCCTGATGGCTCTCATAATCTTAAAGACTATAGAGAAGCTCTTCGTAATGGCTCCTCGGGAAAGACTTTGATAGAAGTGAAAGGCATTGAACCAGACGAGTTGTTGTCCCTTGATTGTGTTGATGGAGATATTTCCACAAACCCTCCTCTGCCATCATTAGTATCCTCTGAGTCTTCCCTAGGGCTTCCAGTGAGGAACGCTCCATCCATTGGTAATCCTGCATATTGGGACGATATTTATACTAAACTATAACACAAATGCATTAAAAGGAAGGCGGAGGTCCTCAACCTTGCGTTTGGTGAGGATGTGGAGATGCTCAAGGTATGCTCCATATCCAAATATGCACTGATTGGTAGATTTGTTGGTTTTTCTTTATCTTTAACCTCTTTTCATAAATGGGCCGATGATACCTGGAGGAATGCTATTGGTTATGCCCCTATATGTATTTCTCTGGTCAAGGGATGGTGGAGTATCTTCCTTAACAAGCCAGAAGATGCAGACACCCTACTGAATGGGGTATGGTTAAAGGATTATGTTGATATCAAGCTAAAACAATGGCACCCCGTCTCCGATGCGTAGAGGCAAAAGGTATTCATTCAACCTACTTGGGTTAAACTTTCGAGACTCCCAATGGAACTATGGACTGAAGAAATTTTCAAGAAAATCAAAGATGCATTAGGGGTATACCTCTTTGCAGATTTATCCTTTCGATCCTCTGGTATTATGTCTGTTGCAAAAATCATGGTAGATATAGACCTCATAGATGGGATGCTTGAGTCAATGACGATCACCAAAGGAATACATCAACATATACATATTTTGGATTACATAGGGCTTCCTTTCAAATGTAATTGGTGCCACCAGTACGGCCATTTGCTTAAACAATGTTCGTTGCCATTCTCAAAATCATTCTTGATGGAAAAGGTGCCTGACAAATCATATCCTACAGCTTTCGTCCCTTGGGGTGATGATCATTATCCTAATGATGCTGAACCAACGAGTGTGGGAACTGTATCGGTTATTCTAGTAGATGCTCTGACTTCCCCCCTACA
>LPNX010841779.1:2660-56972 GCA_001517045.1 Pseudotsuga menziesii
GTGATATTTTAGCTTGTCATGTGACCAAACAATGAAATACAAATGACCAGAAAAATGACCAAAATTCGCATATCAATGACCAAAAATCAGTTTTGGTGGCTAATTTATGGTCTTTTATTACGTGACCAAATTTGGTCATATTCTAGCTTGTCATGTGGTCATTAATTTGGTCACAAATGTGGTCATATATTTGGTCATTGATTCAAATATATGACCAAATTAATGACCAAATATATGACCAAATTAATGACCAACCGACAAGCTATAAATGACCAAAATAAAAATGACCAATTTTGGTCATGTAATAAAAGACCGCAAATTAGCCACCAGCGATCGCCAAACCAAAAGTGGTCATTGATCTGAGGATTTTGGTCATTTTTTTTGTCACTAATCTCTCATTTTCCACTAGTGAAATCTCAGTGACTACTTGGGAAAGGAATATAGTTGGGAAAAATCAAATATATACATTGTCCAATCCAGAATTGATATCATGCAACATCAGGTCAACATGTTTATACACTCATATACACTATTGTTTCAAAAGGGTTTACCTTCCTTCTGGGAGGAAAATGGAAAATTGTTGTCTCAAGTTGAATATCATGCTCAACTTGTTAGATGTAGGTTGGATCATAGAAAATTTGAATACATGTATAATTCCTTATCAGGGAAAAAAGTAATTGATAAATTATTAATAGACTTTGAGATAATTGACTTTCATATCTATTTGTACTTAGTTTCCAGCAATTTCATATGTGGACCATGTAGAGCTGCAAGTGTTAGCTAAAGAAATGGCTAGTCTGGAGCTTCCAAGTGTTGATCAGTGGAAGAGAGTGGAAAATTTTGGGAAAAAAAAATACAAGATGCACCGATGAAGGAGTTTCGAGATTTATTGAAGACTTGTTCATTTAAATTTTGTAATAAATTTCTGAAGCAGTTAGTTAGTTTAGGAGTTAGAATGACAAATGTAATAAGCTAGTTATTTTGTCTAATTTTAGCATAGAAGTAGTTATCATCTGAAGGAGAATTTTTTTTTTTAAGTAATATTTTGTAATATATTGAGGGTTGGAACCTGTGAGAAAAACTAAGTATTGTGAGAGAGTTATAAAGATCAATAAAATTTTAGAGCTGAGCTGACATTTTACAGAGATTCATGTGTTATTTACTTTGCAGTTTGTACTTTCCCCTTCTTTAAGTGAATGTGTTTCAAGTTAATCTTTTCATTATATTATATTTTTTATATTTGCATGAGTCTATATTGGGTTAGAATTCATACTCATATGCTCTGATTCTTTGATTTCAAGTATTCAAAAAATTGTTCCTCTAAAGTTAATATTAGATTCATCCTTGTTAGATTCCCATATTAATGGATTGTTTCTAAATTCCTCTCTTATCACCGGACAACCATGTTTTTTACTGTGAAGAAGTAGCTACCCTACCTCCATTTAAATTCCATTGAAACAACGCTATCATTATTTGTTATCAAATATGACTCCATGCCCAATTAACACTAGTTTCAACTACATTCATTATTAAATTTTATTTCTTTTACAAATATTTATGGCCTATGAGTTAAACTATTGAGAGATTGCTCTTTGGAAAGAAAGAAGTCATATATCTTCCTAAATATTGGTTTTTTGGTTACCGAGATTATCCTTTCACAACCAGGGGTAAATTATGAGTGCTAACATATTGGCGTTGTTGCCGGGGACAAGAGTTCAAATTTGCGTTGGGAAGAATGACATAGTTATTCAAGAAGACATAATTTCTATGGGAAAACATAGGTTCTTGCATTTGGGGTCGGTTGTTTATTTTTCGTGGAAACTCGACATTGATTTTCAAGATGATATTCAGAAGACGACATCCTAGCTTTTAGGAGAGCACATACAAGTGGTAACCTTGCTTCTAAAAATCTATATAGTGTGGAAAAACCAGAAAGTTTAATTAGGATAAGATGTGGTAAATAAAAAGTAGGTAATTATCAAGTTGAAAGGTCATCTTCTCAAAATCAAGAATAATTTCTTAGTTTTCAATATTTTGAGTTGGAAGCAAATTTTGAAAGGTCTCTTTTAAGGTCTGAGTCCGAGTTAGATTTGAAACAAATTGAAATTAATCAAAATAGACATCATCCTTACTTGTTAGAATCACTTTGGAAAAACCTCCCAAATACTATAAAAACAGAAGAAGTTAATCCTCTAATCCAAAATTCCCAGCCTTATACTCCTAGCATTGTAGAAAATCCCCCTATTGCTCCTAATCCTCCTGGACCTATGGCTACCAGATTTGCTCCATTGGCCTTACCTTCTATGTAACATGACTTACCACATAATTATGCACAGATAATTTCACTTTTTAATGGGGAGGGAAACTTTACATCGAGGAAACACGTGGATAGGTTTGAGGATTTCACTGATTTGGAGGAATTTGATTATGATGACTCCAAAATGAGATTATTTGCATAGATTTTATTTGGGAAAGAAAAAATATGGTTTAAATAACTTCCTACAAGGTCTATTCCTACATTTGAATCCTTTCAAACATTGTTTTTAGATAGGTGGGAAGACAAAAAGAGTCCTTTACAGGTTCTATCTCAGTACAATAATTTAAAGAAAGAAAAATTTGAGTCAGTGCATGAATTCTCTAGCATATTAATGAGGGTTTACAATTCTATACCAATTGATATTAAACCCCTTACAAGAGCTTCCAAATTACATTATACAGATGCATTTGACAATGATTTTTACCTATTATTGAGAGAGAGGAAATATGATAGTCTTCCTGCCATGTTTAAAGATGCTCTAGAAAATGAAACAGAGAGTGGAGGTGGATAGGAGGAAAAATAGGGAAGAAAATAATCCTTCTACGTCTTCTTATTCAAGTGATACTAAGTTTGATATAATGATGAAAAAAATGGAGAGGTTTATGGACAGGTTGAAATTGGATAATAGACCACCAAACAGGGACAAACCTGAACCACAAATTAGGAATCCAAAATTCAGAAGACCTCTTCCTCCCTCTCATATTAGGAAGAGAGACCAACGAAACCCCAGAAATCCTGAATACCAACAAATAAGACCCCATTCCCATACAATCATGTTGATGACAAGGAATAAAATGACCCAATGGATAATCATATACATCATTTTGATGACTTGGATTCTTAAATATATCTCATAGAAGAGGAGAATAATATGTTTTCTAAAGAGGATGATTTTTATACACTTGAGGTAGAACCAAAACTGTATAAGAGGGGATATCAATCTGCAATTGATGATTTCCAAAAAAACATAAAATTGAGAAGTAGAGATGTAGTCAATAATAAAGGAAGGCCCAATTCAAATCAGCCTTCTAGTAGCGAACAAAATCCCAAAAAAAAACAAAAAGGGAAACAAAAAGAAAATATTCTAGAGAAAGTTTCAGTTAATAAAAGAGAAATGTCAAAAGAAATTAGACAACAAATAACAGTTGATGTTGATAGAGCAAGTTCATCCTTTAATTACAATCTGAGTTGTCCAAAATAAATATTTCCATTCCATTCAGTGAATTGTTGAGAAATAATGAGTACAGAGACAAGATAACAAGGATGGTAAAATCTAAGGGAGACTTTGAACCACATACCCTATAATTAACAGTTGATGCTCCAACCATAGTTCTTGGGACTATAATTGAAGATACAGATGTAGAGAATGTTCCATCTTTTTATGTTAGCTTGAATATTCATGACATGATTTTACAAATGCTATGCTAGATTCTGGTGCATCTCACAATTGAATGTGAAGAGCAGTGGTTGAGAGTCTAGGATTGGAGATTACAAGGCCCTATAAAGACCTATTTTTTTTTAATTCTAGAAAGGTGATATGTTTAGGATTAATTAAAGACATGGTAGTAACTCTTACGTAGATCCCTACTAAGAGTATCATTATGGATGTGGTGGTGGTCGATATTCCCTTTAAATTAGGTATGTTGTTATCAAGGTCATGGGATTCAAAACTTAAAGGAACTCTACAAATGGACATGTATTATGCAACCATTCCTTTATTTGGAGAACATAGAAGATTGTATAGAGAGAAAACATTAGCATATGTGGTTAGTGGTCATGATAAACCTAACAACCACCCCATTTTTGTTGTGTAAATTGACTTGTGTTCTTATTTTTTTTCAATGATGCTCATGTTGAACCAGAATTTCTTATAGTCATTGAATTAAAAGAGGACAAATAATATTTTTAAAAGGAATGAATATTTAGAGCAGAAACAGAATGAGGAAGGACCATGGACAATGTATTTTGATGGGTCCATTAGTAAGGAAGGAGTTGGTGATGGTATTTGGATAATTTCTCCAAATAGGAATTTAAAGGTATATTCTTAAAAATTAAAATTTGAGTGTACCAATAATGTAGCGGAGTATGAGTTTTTGTTGTTAGGTTTGAATGCTTTAAAATATTTAAAGGAAAAAAGGATAGATGTTTTTGGAGACTCTGAGCTAGTAATAAATCAAGTGAATGATAGTTATCAGAAAAAGCATACCCGAATGATATCATATATAAATGAAGTATGGGATATGTTGGGTAATTTATTCACTAAACATATAATCAGAGTAATCCCTAGGATGCAAAACCAAATAGTTGATTCTCTGGATACTACTCCTAGAAATTTTAAAAATCTCATCTACTCTAAGAAAAAATATAAATTAGAAATTGTAAATAGACCTTCCATCCGTGACAACTCCAAATATTGACAATTATTGGAAAATGATATATAGATTAAAATATTTTTGGAGCTATCAGATGAATTTGTAAATACACATATTGACACAGAGAAACGAAATTCTCAAAATTTTCAAGAAAATGTACAATTTTCAGATGAAGAAATCGAGCAGAAAAATTTGAAGAACATGATTGGAGGAAAGTAAATAATACAACTAAAATGTAATAACATTCCAAAGAGTCTTATTCCTCTAGAGAAATTATTTGACCAAAATGATGTGGCTAAATATCCAAAGGTTCAACCCAATGAAAATGATATTCAAGATTAGAATATTGGGACTAAAGATTCACCTAAGATAGTAAAGCTGTCAAGAAACCTGCCTCCTAAAGAAAAGAAGAAATATATTGACCTGATGAAAATATACACTGATGATTTTGCTTGCAGTTATGAGGATTTGAAAGAGTATGATACCTCCATCATACACCATACTATTCCTATCTGACTTGGAGAGAAACCATTCAAGCATAAATTAAGAAGAATAAATCCCATGCTCTTACCTGCTCTTACCTTTCATTTAAAAAGAAGTAAGAAATGTATTCAAGGAGAAAATGATTGTAACTCTCATATTTTTGAAATGGGTATCTAACTTAGTACCTATCAGGAAAAATACAAGTGAAATCAAATTATATGTGGATTTCAGAAACTTGAATAGAGTGTCATTGAAATATAACTATCCTTTTCCCAAAATGGATCAGATACTGCAAAAGGTTGTTGGAGCTGAAAGAATTTCTACAATTGATGGATTTTTTAGGATACAACCAGATTAAAACTTCTTCCTGAAGACCAATAAAAGATAGCCTTTACTACACCTTGGCAGACTTTCATGTATGCTAAAATGACTTTTGGATTAATGAATGCATGAGCTACTTTCCAGAGAGAAATGGATATAGCTTTTGTTGAGGAGAAGGATAATTTTGTTGTAATTTACATGGATTACATCACAATTTATTTCAAGTCCTATAAGGATCATATGAATGTTAAATTTTTATATGCTTAGCTAAAAACATCAGTATTTCATTTCATTTCCATAACAAAAGCATATAAACAGGATCACTGAAAGAAATAGTATCACAAGAACAACACAAATTTGTCCTCGGAAAACCCTAAAGGAAAAAACCTAGCAAAATCTTCCTCATTATAGATGCCCCAAAAAGGTAAAAAGGTAAAACCAACAAGGATATCAAAAGCATGATCCTCCTCCTTCTCCAGCTACTTCTCTCCTCCACAAGTGCGCTACTCAAGTGAGTGTGTGTGTCTCAAAGGAGGAGCACTACACCTCTATTTATATTCATCCATTCACTTAAGTTAACTCATCTGTCATGTAGGCTCGAGTTAATCATGTAGGCTTGAGTTACACATGTATGCTCAAGTAACCACATTGGGGTGCTAATGACCCACCTTTACAATTAGAGGGGACTGCCTCATGACTCTTATTAGTTCTTCTGATTAGGATCATCGGGGTAGAAAGTAATACAAGTGGTTCTCCCGGTAGGACCATCAGGGACCACAAAGAAATACATATAGAATATTCTTCGAAGTTATAATATTTCAACACTCCCCCTTAACGAGAAGGGTATTCTATAACAACATCAACAACAAAAATAATAGAAGAGAGATAGAGGACATCATCAACATCATCAGGGTGATACATCTATAAATCATTGGAAGATTTCCAACATCATGTAGTCTTCATCTTCAATCTTTATTCTTTAGCATCATCATTACTTTGACTGCTTCGATCAGCAACATCTTCAGCATCTTGACTCTTCAATCAGCAGCAACATCTTCAGCACTTTGACCTTTCGATCAGCAACATCTTCAGCACTTTGACCTTTCGATCAGCAAAATCATCTTCAGCACTTTTACCTTTCTATTAGCAACATCATCTTCAACACTTTGGCCTTTCGATTAGCAACATCATCTTCAACACTTTGACCTTTCGATCAGCAACATCTTCTTCAGCACTTTGGCCTTTCGATCAGCAACAACATCATCATCATACTCTGATATTTCGATCAGAAAAATCATCATCAAAACATCAACATCATCATCATCAAAATATCAGCATCAAAATATCATCATCATCATACTCTGATCTTTCAATCAGAATCATCATTATCATCAGCCTCTAATCTTTCGATCAGAAACATCATCAATCGAACATCATCATACTCTAACATCAACTCATCGTCATCATCATCATACTTTGATAATACGACATCATCATCATCAGGATCTCATCATCATCACATTCAGATCTTTCGATCAGAAACATCATCATCATCACTGCATTCTGATCTTTCGATCAGAAAACATCTTCATCATCAGCAACATCATAATCATAAGCAACTTCTGATCTTCCGATCAGAAAACATCATCATCATCATATTCTGATATTTCAATCAGAGAACATCATCATCAACAACGTCTGATCTATCCATCAGAGAAACATCATCATCATCATATTCTGATATTTCGATCAGAGAAAATCATCATCGCCAGCAACAGCATCATCATCATATTCTAATATTTCAATCAGAGAACATCATCATCATTAGCAACTTCTGATCTTTCGATCAGAGAAACATCATCATCATCATATTCTGATATTTTGATCAGAAACATAATCAACATACTCTAATATTTCGATCAGTACGTCATCATCATCATACTTTGATCTTTCGATTAGTATGTCATCATCATCATACTTTGATCTTTCGATCAGTATGTCATCATCATCAGTAGCAACAACCTGCAATCCACAACTCAAAGACAAAAAGTCTTTGGATCACTTTTGGACTTAAAGTCTATAGATGATACAATCCCACCACATTCTTGACAACAGAAGTTACCGGATTGATTACAGGAGAATCAATCCCTATCACTTTAGGACTAAGTCCAAGAACGATGCAATCCTACCACATTCTCGAAGACCGAAGCCACCGGAATGATTACGGGAGAATCAGTCCCTATCACTTTAGGACTATGTCCAAGGATGATGCAATCCTACCACATTCTCGAGGACCGAAGCCACCGGATTGATTACGAGAGAATCAGTCCCTATCACTTTAGGACTATGTCCAAGGATGATGCAATCCTACCACATTCTCGAGGACCGAAGCCACCAGATTGATTATGGAAGAATCAGTCCCTATCACTTTAGGACGATGTCCAAGGATGATGCAATCCTACCACATTCTCGAGGACCGAGGTCACCAGATCTATTATGGACAGATTTCTCGGGATGATACAATCCCTCTTCATTCTCGAAGACCGAGGTCTCCAGATCACTTTAGGGCAAGTGCCCAGGGATGATACAATCCCACCACATTTCCGAGGACTGAGTTCACCGGATCTATTGTTGACAGATGTCCCAAGATGATACAATCCCTCTTCATTCTCGAGGACTGAGGTCTCCAGATCACTTTAGGGAAAATGCCCAGGGATGATACAATCTCACTGCAACATCACTACTCCCCCTTTCGAGGAAGGTCTTTTTCAACAATACCAAGCTTGTATCGAAAGTGTTCGAACTCTACTCGAGGCAAAGGCTTCGTCAGTACATCATCATCTAAACCATCATCATCTACATCTTCAGTATGTGAATACTGAACTATCACCATCTGTATCTCCAATATGTGAATACTGAAATATCATCTATATCTTCAGTATGGGAATACTGAAATCATAATCATCTATATCTTCAGTATGGGAATACTGAAATCATCATCAACTATATCTTCAGTATGGGAATACTAAAATCATCACCATCTCTATATTCAGTATAGAAATACTGAATCACCATCATCTGCATCTACAGGATCATCATTTGCATCTTATCTTGTATGTAGAAATACCAGATTTCTATGTGTTACATCGGAACATAAGGTTCTTTGTCATCACAACTATGGTTATCAAATAGAATCATTGTAGTATCCATATTCAGTTCAAAGAGACCTGATATCATATTTTGAATCCATATGGATTCACAACTTAGTAGAGCAATCTGCTATGTATTTTGCTTCAACCGTGCTAAGAGAAACACTGGACTGTTTCCTGCTAAACCATGAACTCATAGCAGACCTCAAACAAAAGAATCTACCTGATGTGCTTTTCCTATATGAGATACTTCCAGCCCAATATGCATCTGTGTAGCCATACAATCTATACTCATGACTACCATCATAGTATAGACCAAATTCTATAGTCCCTTTTAGATATCTCATCACATGTTTTGCAGCTACTAGGTGAACCCGTCTTGGTTGAACAAGATATTGACTTAAGGTGTTCACAGCAAAACAAATGTCTCATCGGGTATTTGTTAAGTACATCAATGACCCAATGATCTGTCTGTAGTGAGTCACATCCACTAACTCTAATAAGTCATCAACTAATAGCTTCAGGTTGGAGTCCATGAATGTGGCCATGACTTTGCATTCCAACATATTGAATCTCTTAAATATCTCTACCGCATACTTTCCCTGGTTGAGAAATATTCCTTCTAAACTTTTCCATACTTCCAGAACTAGGAAATAATGCATTAACCCAAGGTCTTTCATCTCAAATTCTTCTGCTAGTTCTTCTTGCTTTCCATGATCTGTTTCTCATTCCCTGTCAAGAATAAGTATGGAACTGGAACCTCTCTATTTATGTAGGTGTCCAATTCATTTTCTTTAGAGAGATCAAATACTTCCATGCTTGGAATTTTTCAACTTTACCAAGCTTATCATCAAGCTGATGTGATAGATCACTTTGAAATGAGAACCTCAAATGCAAATAGCAAAAGATTAGATCTTACCGATTTGAGGTGTCCATCTTGCTTCCAGAGCTAGCTGATTTAGGGTTTGTCAGAGAAACCATAATTTTCAAAACTTGTAATATATAAGATATTATTGGATATAAATATATATCTCTTCAAATGGAGCTGTCTAATGTACTCCTTTTCTGAAAACAGTGGAGGGAAGCTCCCGGAACAGGAAGCCCTAGTTTTCCAATTTCTTCTGCAGAAATTCCTGTCATTGTTTCTGTGATATCTCTAAAATTACTACTTATATGTGTCTGAAATTTCTCACTGAGGTAACCTCACATGTCCCTAATCCAACACCATAGTTTTCATCAGCATTGGTTTCACCAATTTGGATTTATGATCCTTTTCCCACTGTGACTTGTTACAGGACTGTTCAGAATAGCGAAGTTGTACAAACTGCCATGTGTCACTGTTTCATCTTCTGGTTCTGAAATTCATACCATAGAAATTAAATTCCATGATATTTCTATAACATCTTCAAGAATTCAATTTGGACCTGTGTAGCCCAACCTATAGCAATTGTCCCCAGGTGTCCTGTTTAGGGATGAATTTTGGAAGAGGCTGGAACCCTAACTTGGAGGGATCATATATCCAAAAATATAGTGAATATGAGGATGAATTTTGGATAAAATGTACATCAGGAGTTTATCTTAGGCCTCTACAATTTTTATCTCGTTAACCTTCACCAATCTCAGGATATAGCGAATTTACCAAAACGTAGCAGTTTTAGTATTTAGTGTTTTTCTAGCTTGGGGTCAAACTAGGGTTTGACTTTCCCGGAGTTTCATCCAACCAAAAATATTGATCCAGATCTCTAAAATTCGATTTTGATGAGGAGAGAAATCCTATTCCAGGCTCAGTCAAAAATTCCTCTTCAGCAAGAAGCCCTAATTTCTTCCGGGGAGAGAGGATGAGCTATTTTGCCTTGTGAAAGCTATCCTATTCAGGGTGGCTCTGATACCATGTTAAATTTTTATATTCTTAGCTAAAAACATCAGTATTTCATTTCATTTCCATAACAAAATCATATAAATAGGATCACTGAAAGAAACAGTATCACAAGAACAACACAGATTTATCCTCAGAAAACCCTAAATGGAAAAACACAGCAAAAGCTTCCTCAATATAGATGCCCCAAAAAGGTAAAAAGGTAAAACCAGCAAGGAGATAAAAAACTTGATCCTCCTCCTTCTCTAGCTAGTTCTCTCCTCCACAAGTGCACTACTCAAGTGAGTGTGTGTGTCTCAAATGAGGAGCACTACACCTGTATTTATATTCATCCGTTCACTTAAGTTAACTCATCTGTCATGTAGGCTCGGTTAATCATGTAGGATCGAGTTACACATGTAGGATAAAGTAACCACACTGGGGTGCTAATGACCCACCTTTACAATTAGAGGGGACTGCCTCATGAATCTTATTAGTTCTTCCGATTAGGAGCATCAGGGTACAAAGTAATACAAGTGGTTCTCCCGGTAGGACCATCAGGGACCACAAAGAAATACATATAGAATGTTCTTCGAAGTTACAATATTTCAACAATGAAACATCTGGAAAAGGTATTTTTAAAGTGTGGTAGGTATGGTGTTTCTCCCAACTCCAAAAAGTATAATTTTGCTATGAAAGAGGTAACATTATTGGGTCATATTATCTCAAAGGATGGGATTAGGATTGACCCAGACAAAGTGAATTTTATTATGAAGGTAGAGGAATCAAGAAATAAGAAAGAGGTACAATCATTTATTGGTTAAGTGAATTTCCTAAGAAGGTTTATCCCTAGTTTTGCAGAGATATTTAGAAATGTTGCAAATATGTTGAAAAAGGGAAGTAAAATGAAATGGATAGTAGATTCCAGGAAATCCTTCAATGATATCAAAAAGGAAATTAGAGAGGCTCCTGTTTTAGTGAGTCCTGAGTTTTCTAAATATTTTTTGATTTTCTCTTATGCCTATGAACATACACTAGATGGATTCTTGTAGTATAAGAACCAACAAAATTTTTAACAACCCATTCCTTTCTTTAGCAAGGTTATGAGATATGGGGATTTAAAATATGATATCATGGAGAAATAGGATTATTCCTTAGTGAAGTCTTTGAAATATTTCAGAGTGTACATTTTACATTCCCACATTATAGAATATGTACCCAATAATGTAGTAAATAACATTATTACTCAACCTGATCTAGAGGGAAAAATAGCAAAGTGGTAGCATTTTTGTTAGAATATGATTTGGAGATCAGGCCGACAAAACTAGTGAAAGGACAAGGATTGGAAAAGTTGATAACTAATTCAAATTGTGAATCCTTACAGTGGATTTTTTTATCTAATCATTCAAATGATTTGGACTTATAATTGCAGGTGATTGTTGATTTCACTTTATCTCCTTGGTAGAGGGATATTGTCTTTGTTCTATAGAATTTATAGGTACCTTCAACATTAAGAAAAACTAGATCTAGATCGATGAAACTAAAGGAAGAAAAGTTCTATATCATGAATCAATATATGTATTGGAAATATCTAGGAGGTATCTTGCTCAACTGTTTATTGGAAAATGAATCTCAACAAACTATGAAAGAGTTTCATTAGGGAGCTTGTGGAGGGAATCATTCCTGGAAAGTAACTGCAAACAAAATTTTAAGAGCTAGTTTTTATTGGCCCACCATGTTTCCAAATGTATATAAAGAGATAAAAAACTACCATTAGTGTCATATCTTTGATGGAAAAATAAATCTAGTACCTTTTCCACTTAATCATATTTGTGTAGAAGCTCCTTTTCAATAGTGGGGGTTAGATTTCATTGGAGAAATTAACACAAATCCTTCTAGCAAGCATAAATGGATCCTAACTACAACTGATTATTTTACTAAGTGGATTGAATTTATACCTACCAAGAGGGATACTAATCATGTTATCATGGATTTTATGGAGAATAATATTCTTTCAAGGTTTGTATTTCCCAGAATAATTTTTATTAACAATTCACTAGATTTCAAGTCAAAGAAGATGATTAGCTTGTGTCATAAGTATCATATCAGTTTGAACCATTCTACTGCTTATTATCCTTAGGGAAATGGGATTGTAGAATCTTCTAACAAAAGTTTATTGAGAATAATCAAGAAATTGTTGGAAGGAAACAAGAGAGCTTGGCATACAAAATTGAAGTATGCTTTGTGGGAAGAAAGAATAAGCACTAAAAAAAATTGGGATGTCACCTTTTCATTTGGTCTTTGGAGAAGAGGTTTTATTTCCAATTTAATTACGTATTCCTGTCATGAAATTGCTACATGAACATGAGGAAGAGCCAAATCACATGTAGAGAAGAATCAATCAGATCATTTAGATGAATGAGTTCAGGGAGAAAGATTATGATAAAGTGCAGGTACATCAAGATAAAATGAAGAAGACTTTTGAAAGGAAAGTTAAAAAAGAACAATTCCAAGTTGATGATTTAGTTTTAAAATGGGATGCACCAAAATAATACAAACATGGAAAACTTTATCACATGTGGAAGGGGCCGCATACATCATTTATGCTTTTAGAGGATACAACTGTTTTGTTTTGCAACATCAAGATGGGGTTAGGCTAAAAAGGGGGCCTGCAAATGAAATATTTATGAAACATTACTTGTCATAAGGTGGAAGGTATTTTTTTTAATATTAGTTTTACATATTTATTTAATTGGAAAATTAGTACAGATGACAAATTGAAGGTTTTGAATCCCAGAGAGAAGGCCCTAATATATTGAAAATTTGCCACTTTTTATATATATTATGGACAGAAAAAAGGAAAAAATATTTTGAGTTGTTAAGTTTTTGAAATTTTTTGAACATAATGAATTTGGAATTGGTATGCAGGTTCTTTGCTACCTCGTAGGGAGGATAGCATCCCCAGTTGGAGCTAGTTGTTAGCACCATTTTTTGTTAGCAGTTGGATGGGGCGAGCCTAAGGAAAAATAAGGTATGGTATAGAAACTTTTGATGATATGACAAAGGGTGTGTTTAAAAGGTGCTTAAAAGATGTTATAAGGAGCTAAATCTAAAGTAAAAATATGTATTTCCTAGAAAAATTATGGATTAAGCTTTAGAAATAGGATTAAAATGAAAAATGTGCACCTGTGGTATAAACTGAAATGTTTGGACAGTTCAAATATTTAGGCATGGAGATCAATGGTTGAATATTCAATCCGCCACCAAGAGATGCAAGGTAAAAACAAATTTCATGACTAGAGGATGTTAAGATTTCATATGTTAGACTAGATATCATTAGTGTTCAATCCAAATTGACAATAGTAGCATATAGAGAATCACTGAAAGAAACATAATCACAAGATAGACATGGTATTTATCCTGGGAAACCCTCAAGGGGAAGAAAACCCAGTAAAAATTCCTTTGTACAAGATGTATAATATAAAACCCCAAAACATGTATTCTCCTCCTTTCTGATCTCTCTCTCTCTCTCTCTCTCTCCTATGCACTACTCAAGTGAGTGAGTCTTATGTTCGAATGAGGAACCCATCTCCTCTATTTTTACACTTTATTTCAACTTGAATTTTACCCTAACAAGTCAGCCCCACTAAACTGTCTAGGACAACTTCACCTAGGAAGAGTCAAAATAGTATTATATTGTATTCTTTGGGGTATTAATGACCCATAATACAATGGAGGATTTACCTTATGACTCTATGATGACCAATTGCAATAGTAACATCTAGACGGAGGAATAATAACATCTCCCTTGGAGTACATCAATAAAATACATATAGAATATCCTTTGAAGTTACAATATTTCAACAATTCCCCTTAACAAGAAGGGTATTCTACTAACAACATCATCAAAAACTATAGGAGTAACAAGAGAGAGTATCTTCAGCAATATCGAAGCAATACATCTATATGTCATAGGAATTTTTCAACATTGATCAGTAACTGGAACAGTTACTATTTAGTTTCTTTATCTTCTGCAGCACACGATCACTTGATCCTTTTGCAACAACACTTCAATCTTTTTATCCTTTGTAGTAGCACTTCGATCTTTGATACTTTGCAGTAGCATGTCTATATTCTTGATCCTTTGCAGAAGCACTTCGATATTCTTGATCCTTTGCAACAACACTTCGATCTCCTTGATACTTTGTAGAAGCACTTGATCTTCTTGATCCTTTGTAGCAACACTTTGATCTTCTCGATCCTTTGCAACAACACTTTTCTCTTATCAATCCTTTTCAATGACACTTTGATATTTTCAATACTTTGTTGCAGCACTTCGATTTTCTCAATCCTTTTCGACCATGCTACCTGCAATATAGATGATATCTTTGCAGGATGATCATTCTCTATCAATTTAGGAGAAAGGTCCAAGGATGATGCAATCCTCCATCAGCCTAGTCCCCCTGAACAAGGATGATCCATAGTATCAACCATCTAAATCATCTACAACTGAATGCAAATCTCAACTGCACATAAATTCAAGCCCTTTCATCCGTAAGGACTCATTGTAGTGCATCCTCAGCTTCAAATCTAGGACCACTCCTAAGCGAGTGTTATACTACGAAATCTACATGTACATGTAGGCATACTCTCTATACAAGAGTAGTGTATGTAGCTGTAGATATTGACCACACCGCATCTAGACGTAGGCCCTCATCGTAGGACACTCTCAGCTTGTTAGAGCTAGGACCACTCGATGTGAGTGTTATACTATGATGTCCATGAAGAATCATCATAGATCATCCTTAGAACTAAAGAAAATACCAATCCTAAGTGAGTTTTATTCTATGGCATCTACATATAAATGTAGGTATAATATCCATACAAGAGTAACATCTACAAGGAATATCTTGACCATACCTAAGTATCTACCCTATCGTCTGCAAGGACTCATCGTAGGACATTCTCACCTTGAAAACTAGGACCATTCACAAGCAAATGTTATGCTACAATATCCACAAATGAATGTGGGTACTCTCCATGTGAGAGTAACATCTGCAGGGACATCCTTTCCTAATAAGGACCACTCTCATGAACAGATTGTTATACCTACAAGACCATCCTCAAGACAGGATATTATCATCCACACGTGAATGTTGGACCTTTTTAACATCTTCAGGCGTAATTGGTCTCTTTCATACTGAATCTTCACTATCATCCTGTCATTGATAAAAATCTTATCATCACTCCCAATTTTATGGGAGGATCAATATCATCAACTTACTCCCCCTTTTTTCAAGGAGGGTTCATATCTTTGACTTGTTATTCCTTTCCTATTAGAGTCCATATCTTCAAATTGTTCCTCCTTTCTGAAGAGGGTCCATATATTCATCATTCCTTCTTGCAATGAAATTTTGTAGTATCATCATTGTTTCTCCTTAGGAGGAAAGTATTTTCTGACTACACCAAGATTGTCACAAAAATATTCAAACTTTACTAGAGATAGAGGCTTCGTTAGCGAATCAGTAACTTGCTCATAGATACTTACATACTGGAGCTTTATAGCTCCCTTTTGTAACATATCCCTTATATAAAAATATTGTATTTCTATGTTCTTTGATTTATCATGGAACATAAAATTATCTGTCATCTTTATGCAACTCTGGTTGTCACAAAGAATTACTGTGGTGTCCAACTCCATGTCAAATAGTCCTGACATCATTTTCAAATCCATATCGCTTCACAAATAGTGGAGCAAGTTGCTATGTACTCTACTTCAGCTGTACTAAGAGTAACACTGGATTGTTTCTTACTAAACAATGAGATCATGGCATATCCCATACAATAACATCCACTTGAGGTGATCTTCATGTGTGTAGCAATTCCTTCGCAATTTAAATCCATATATCTATACAATATGCAGACATGATCTCTACCATAGTAAAGTCCCAATTCTACCATACCTTTTAGGTACCTCATCGCATGCTTTGCAGCTATCAAGTGAGACCGTCTAGGTTTAACTAGATACTAACTTAAGGTGTTCACAACAAATCATATATCTAGCCTTGTATTCATTAGATACATTAATGGCACAATGATATGTCTATACTAAGTCATGTCCACTAACTCTAATGACTCATCAGATAACAATTTTAGGTTGGTGTCCATGGGTGTGGCCATGGATTTACAATCTAACATATCAAATCTTTTCAATATCTCTACTAGATACTTTCCTTGGTTCATAAATATTCCTTTTGGTCTCTTCCACACTTCCAACCCGAGGAAATAATGCATTAATACAAGATCTTTCATCTCGAAAGCTTTAGCTAGCTTCTTCTTTCTCTCTATGATCTGCTTCCCAATTCCTGTCAAAAATAGATCATCCACATACAGTAATAGTATGACAGGTTCATCATCCATAACCTTCACTGTAAAGGTTAGGATCAGCTTTACTTTTGGTAAATCCCAAGCTTGTCAAGAAGCTATCTATTCTACCATACCAAGCTCTAGAAGCTTTCTTCATTCCATACAAATATTTTTTCATCTTACATACATGACTCACTCTATCTTTGACTTCAAATCCATGTGGATGTTTGATGTAAACCTCTTCCTCAATCATACCATTTAGGAAGGTTGTCTTTACATCCATAAGGTGTAGATCCAACTTCATCATGGAAGAAAGTGCCATGATGGTTTTGATGGAAGTGTACCTTGTTACTGGAGAAATTTTTTATTTATAATCAATCCCCTCTTTCTAATGAAATCCTCTAGCCAAAAATATTTCCTTGTACTTTTCAATACTTCCATCACAACATGTTTTATCTTGTACATCCATTTCGAAGATACCACACTCTTGTTTTCTGGTTTGAGTACTATATCCCAAACATCATTATTCATTATTGACTAGTATTATTTCATCATTACTTCCACCCACTCTTTCCTATGAGAAAATTCCTCATAAATGTTGGGTTCTTGATTTACAATATCATACATCAAAGCTACATAACTTGAATATGGCTTTTATCTTTTGTGTTTTCTTGTGGAGCCTTGTGGAGCTCTATATCTCTCCGCTTCTTGTATGATTTCTCTTACCCAAGAAGTTTTTCTCTTTCGAGACATATCCATAGTAGGGGGTTCCTAAGGTTCTATCATATCATGATCTTCAAATACTACTATTTCAACATAGGGTTCATCTTCTATCATTCTGGTAGATACATCCTCTTCATGTACTTATTCAAGATGGCATCTTATGGATTTCCTAAGATTTGTCTCTTCATCAAATGTTACATACATGCTAATATCGATATGATGGAATCCTTAAATGTATATCCTAAAGGATTTGGATACTTCACAGTATCCAACAAATATTCCTTTATTTATTGAATAATACAACTTGGTTCTCTTCTCTTTCAAAATATGTTCATATATTGGGAAGCCAAAAATATTGAGATGGATCACTTCAGGTTTCTTTCATGTGTACCTTTCTTTAGGAGTCTTGAATCCATGATCACTATGAAATAATCTATTATGCACATATATGGTTGTTCTTGATGCTTCATCCCATAGGTGCATGGGGAGGTCTTGGTCATGAATCATTATCTTCACTACTTCCATAATGGTTCTATTCTTTCTTTCCGCAACACCATTCTATTGAGGATTATAGGGAGTGGTTAGTTCCCTCTTGATTCCATCCTCCTTGCAATATGCTTCAAAATATTTTGAAGTATATTGTCCACCATTTTTTGATCTCACTGTCTTGATTTTCCTTTCTGAATGGTTCTCTATCAAGGCTTTGAATTCCTTGAATTTCCCAAACACTTCACTCTTGTTCTTCAAGAAGTATATCCATGTATTTTTTGAATAGTCATCATTAAATGTGACATAATATTCATATCCACTTAACTATATGGAGGGAATAGGAGCACATACATCAAAATGAATTAATTCCAATGCACCTTTATTCTTTGTTTCACTTTTCAAAAAGGGATTCATGATGTTATTTCCTCTTGCACATCCTTTGCAAGTTCCCTCATGATGAATATTCAAATCTAGTAACCCGGTTACCACCTTTCTCACATAGGGAAGTGCTTTGTAGTTGATGTGAGAAAGCCTCCTATGCCATAGTTCACTTGAGTTAGTAGTATCATGGACAAGGGTTGTCTCTAGATTTCCTTTGAGTTTGTACAGTCCTCTTTCTTCTTCACCAATGATCATAACATATTCAAGTGTCTTTCATTTGGACCACATGTCAAGTACATATCCATCTATAAAAGAAACTTTGTATTCTTTCTTATCTAAAACTAAGATAGAAAGTAAGTTCTTTTTCAAACCTAGTACATATAGTAATTCCTTCATATTCATGGAAGTCTTGTAGTAAAGCTTGTAGATTGATTCACCAATACCTTTGATGAGATATTGATAGTAATTTCCTAATGATACTTTCTAAGGAGAGTTATTTTCTTCAAGTATTGATAGATTTTTATTATTCCCTATCATTTTATTTGAAGTACCACTATCAATAATCCATGTATCTTCTCCAGGCATTACAGACCCAAAGAGTGCAGAGAATAATACATATTCTTCTACATCTTCTTCTTTTGTTAGTCCCTCTCGAGGTATTTCTTCTTCTTCATCCTCATCTTCAGCTAGATGGGAATGATGTATTTTGCTGTTGTTCTTATTTGGTGATGGGCACTCTCTGGAAAGGTGTCCTATCTTATGACACTTATAGCATTGATACTTTGAGTCACATTTCTTCTAATTGTTTACTCTTTCCTTTTTAAACTTCTTCTTTGAAGGTTTATGACTGCCTTTATTCAATTTTGATTGTTTTCTTCCTTTAGTATGGAAAGATAAATCTTGATCATCTTCTCGAAGTAGAGCTTCTCTATTAGCTACTCTAGCTTCTTCTTGAATGCAATCTTCCCATACTATGTCAAACTTCACACTTTATTTTCTAGCACACAGAGTCAGTATGAATGAATCCCAAGGTCTAGTGAGACCATTGAGAGAAGTCATAATTAGTTCATCCTCATCAACGGTGTCTCCAATAGCACTTAGTTGTTCCCTGAACTGGGAGACCCTTGTAAAATAATATTGAATTGATTCTCCTTTACTCATATTGGTGCCCTTTAGTTGAGCTCTCAAATTCATCATTCTATTGAACTTCCTTCCCTTATATATTCTGGAAAGTGCATTATACATTTTCTTTGGTGTATTCTTAGGTGACACTTGAGGGATCAAGTGATATTTGATAGAATCAATAATGATCCTAATTTCCTTGATTAGGTCTTGTTCATGCTTCTCCTTAGTGTTAGAATAATCAACCCATAGTTACCCATATTTGACATTAATTAAATCATTTTTGTCTTATTCATAGAATCCTAGATTCCCTCTCTATGCTAGTTGACTTATACATGTTATTAGAAGTCAATACTTGCTAAAATGGGTCATGGAGCACTTTGGAATCATCCTGGAAACATATTTAGCATGTCTTCTTTATTCTTGGTTCCTTAAAGCATATATTTTCTTTTTCTGAAAGCTTCCTTGCTTTACATTTGTTTTAAGACATAAATGAAAAGCTAGTCTAGGGGCACTTGCCTTGTTTTTTTACCACATCATCCTCCTTCCTTTTCTCCATAAAAAAGAATAATTGAGTTGTCTTTCCACCATATATTGTCTTTCCCACTTTCTTTAGATAATTCATGAGGATCTTCATGGATTTGGAAAGTCCTTTTTGCACCTATGGGGGATTTGACTTGTTTTAGTAAGCCTTCTTTTTGACCAATTTGAATAGAAACATAGTGCTTTATAATATCTCATGTACTTATATATTTGAGTAGCCTATTACTTCATATGGTTGGATAATGTACACTTATTCAATACAACATTAATTTATCGTCCAATTTCAGTCTCCTTTTGTGTGAATTTTGCATGTTTAATTAGTAATTTTGTGAGTGTAATTGATCTATCTCTTGGGTTCAATTTGAAAATGGTATCATAGCCTTTGTATATCAATTTATATCCTTCCAAATTTTTTATTGCAGGTTCTACATCACTAACTAGGAGCACATTCTGCTGACTAAAGGGCACAGGAGCTGATATATGGACCAATCTCAAAGGATCATCTTGACTCCATTCAATTTCTTCAAATGGTATGAGATGGAGATAGTGTTGAGAGAGAAATTTCTCTATAGGTTTACCATGGCTACTGAGGCAGAGCCCAATGTAGCTGCAGAGAAAATAAAATGGCACAACAGGAGGGATGAGGCCTATGGTCTTTTGTGTCTGAGTATGTCAAGAAACCTTCTCTTCCATCTTGATTCATTGACATATCCTAATGAGGTGTGGGAGAAGCTTGAAGATATGTTTGGAAAGACATATGAGATGAGAGGACATCAAATCGAGAATGAATTGATCTCCTTGAATCCCAGTAGATTTGAATCATTGCAACTCTATTTTACCAAGTTTAAGGCCCTTGTTTTGCAGTTAAAACAATGTAGGATTGAAAAGAAGGAGAAACTAGTTTTGACCATTCTCTCAAATCTTGGTCCTGACTATTAAGTGTTTTTTTTAACCTTCTATGCCACTAAATTGATATCTCAAACCTAGAAGATGCCTAAGCTTGTTGAGTTCATGGAATCCCTCACTTATAAGCAAGATAAATTGGTGATGATGGGCACCATCAAACCTTCCAAATACCAAGCTTTGATTGCTGTAGATTCGAAGGTGGATTAAAAAATAAAGATAAAAGATAAAAATCCACTTGAGCAAAAGAGAGACAAGGCAAAGTCTCAAGAGGAGTCCTTAGGCTCCAAGAAGAACCCTAGAAAAAGAAGAACAAAGGAGAAATGAGGAAGTGTGCATACTGCAGTAAGGGCTATCATCATGAGAGATCTTGTATGAAAAATTAGATAGAAATGTTGACCCAAATCCTAGAGAAGAACAACATCTACCTTCCTGATTTCTCAAAGAAGAGGGAAGGAGGATTAAATTTAGAAGACAAGGAGAGAGTACATTCCTTGGTTGCTGGCACATAAAGCTCACCTAGTTTCATCATTGATTCTGGAGCTTCCAGACATATGGTTTTGACAAAAGAGATATTCTCTTCTCTTGACATGTAGAAAGGACAACCAATAGTTTTGGGATATAACTCTCTGACTGGTAGTATGGGAAAGGGTAGGATTGATCTTGACCATTGCAATTTCAATAATGTGTTGTATGTTCCAGGTTTTGCCTCTAATATCTTGTCAATGTATCAGATGACTCACATTGAGTCTCCAAATAAAGTCATATTATCCCCCAATGAATTTGAAATCACTGATATTTCAAATGGTAAAGTCATAGAAAAAGGTGTTGTTGATCACACTTCAAAGGTATACAAGTTTTCCCATTTTCTACCCTACTCAAACCCCTCTGCTCTTCTTACTCATGCTAATGAAGAAAACAAGCTTTGGCATGAAATATTTGGTCATCTTAACTACAAGTATATTTCTTATTTGAGTGAAAAATACATGGTCATAAGGTTACCAAAGATCAAGTTTTCTAAGGGAGTATGCTAAGGTTGTATCCTAGGAAAACACCCAGAGCACAAGTATAGAGAGTTAGTCATGAGAGAACCCTTACACATCTTGAGTTGATCCTTAGTGACATTGCTGGTCCATTCCATCATATGTCCATGATTCAATCCAAATATGCACTCACCTTCATAGATGATGTTTCTAGGTACTGTTGGGTTCACTTCCTAAAGCATAAGTTTGAAGTTTTTGACCTCTTCAAAGTATTTAGAGCATTGGTTGAAAACCAGTATGGGAGGAAACTCAAGATCCTCAAATATGACAATGGTGGTGAGTATTTAATGTTTGAGTTCATTTAGTATTGCAAATATGCAGGTATCCAGATGCAGTATTCTATCCCTTACACACCACAACAAAATGGTGTTGCTGAGAGAAAGAATAGATCACTGAAGGAGATGGCAACTTGTATGATGGAGGCTAAACATTTGCCACCAAATTTTTGGGACAAAGCTATAAAATTTGCATCCTATATCCAGAATAGGGTGCCACATAAATAGATTTATGGTATGACTCCTTTCAAATCTTGGAGTGGAAAAAAGGCAGATGTGACCCATTTCAGTATTTTTGGCTCAAAAGCTTGGGCTAGAATTCCAACTGAAAAGAAGAAGGCTTTGCAACCCCAAATCCAAGAGTTCATGTTTGTTGGGTATTCTGAATATTCAAAAGGGTACAATATGATCAACTTGAGCACTAACAAATATTTCATTGAAATAAGTGTTCAGTTCAAAGAAGAGCCTTTAGCAGCAGTTGAAGTTGGAGAGTCCTCTTCACCACCATGGACATTGATTGTAAGTGAAGAGACTAATGAGTTTGTTTATTTTGATACGTCTAATAATGATGAATTAAATGAATATCCTAACAACACTACAAGACTAAAATGGGCATCAACGACCATTCATGCAGCTGGGGAACTAGATGGAAATCCTAATGACACTAGGAGGACTGGATCTCAATTTGAGAGTGCCCTTTGTGTGAAAGATCCAATCTTTGTTGAGAAGTGTTAATTGATGATATATTCTCATCCACAAACATATGAATATGCAAAACATGATCCAAGATGGCAAACAAACATGAAAGATGAATTGATCTCCCTCCAGAAGAACAACACATTTGAACTGGTTGATCTCCCCCCAGGGAGAAAGCTAGTGAAGTGTAAGTGGGTCTTCAAAAATAAGTTTGTTGGTGATGGTTTACCTTTGAAATATAAGATAAGATTGGTAGCCAAGGGCTACTCTCAGGTACATGGTATTGAATACAATGAGACGTTTGCACCAGTGGCAAAGATGGACTCCATAAGGCTTGCCCTAGCCATTGCAGCTACGAAGCAGGGGGAGGTACAACACATGGATGTTTTGTGTGTCTTTCTGAATGGAGATATAAATTAATATATTTATATGCAGCAAATAGAAGGTTTTGTATCTAATCCATCTTTAGTGTGCAGGTTGAAGAAATCATTGTATGGGCTCAAGCAAGCCCGTAGGGCTTGGTATGCCAAGATTGATAGATTTCTGCTGTCACTGAGTTTTGTTCGATGCAAGTATGATCCTAATGTCTATTTGAAGTTGGTTCATGGTTCCTTAATGATTATTTTTCTCTATGTGGATGAACTAATGATTACAGGAGGTTCAAAGAAAGAGATTTCCTCCTCGGAGGATGCAATGAACCATGCCTTTTCTATGACAGATTTGGGATTGTTGAGCCAATTCTTGGGTCTCAAAATTGCTCAATTCCAACATGGAATCAAGGTTCATTAATAAAAGCATGATTCATATTTTTTCACCAAGTTCAACATGAAATATTGCAATCCAAGAAAGACTCCATTCCTTTCAGGATTTACGCGTGAAGAAGCAGGTTCTTCTCCTATGCTAAACAATACACTCTATAGGCAGTTGATTGGGTGTTTGATTTATCTTACACATACTTGACCCAAATTATATTATGCAGTTAGAGTGGATTCAAGATACATGGATCAGCCTCATGAGATCCATTGGAGAGCAACCAAGAGGATCCTAAACTTTGTTCAAGGAACAAGGACGCATGGGATTTTCTACAAAGAAAAATATAACTTAGAGCTAGTTGGATTTACTGACAGTGATTGGGAAAGTGAAAACATAGACCAAAAGTCTACCTCAGGATATGTGTTCATGCTTCCAGAAGGACCAATCATCTAGTCAGGCAATAAGCAGAGTGCCATAGCACTCTCATCTACAGAGGCAGAGTATAGAGGAGTTGTAAATGCATCTACTCAATATTTATGGTTGCAAGGGATACTTGTAGAATGTGGTTTCAAAATAGATTTTTCAATAGTCATCTATTGTGACAATTAAAGCACCATTGAAATCTCTACTGATGCAGTTCAAAGAAAAAGTACCAACCAAATTGAGATCCATATGCACTTTATCAGGGAGCTTCACTATATCAGGGAGCTTGTGCATGATGGTACCATTGCTCTACTCTACTGCGCATCTTCAAAACAAGTAGTAGACATATTCACCAAAGTATTCTATGAGAAAACCTTTAGTAATCTCAAATCATTACTCGGGATTGCTGATCATGTGGTGAAGAATAATTGATTACAAGATTTCCAAAATTTTGTTTTCTTGTCCATGCTTAAAGGAGGATTTTCCCACTAGGTTTTTGCCTCTTTCCTTGGTTGTATGGACATGCAGTATGTAAAAGGGTGGCTAAGCCTTGTTTTTAGGCCATATAATTTTATGACATTTACTCGTTTAATTAAATCATTTTTGTCTTATTCCTAGAATCCTAGATGCCCTCTCTATGCTAGTTGACTTCTACATGTTCCTAGAAGTCAATACTTGCTAAACTGGGTCATGGAGTGCTTTGGAATAATCCTGGAAACATATTTAGCATGTTTTCTTTATTCTTGGTTCCTTAAAGCGCATATCTTCTTTTTCTGAAAGCTGTCTTGCTTTACATATGTTTTAAGGCATAAAGGAAAACCTAGTCTAGGGGAACTTGCCTTGTTTTTTTACCACATCATCCTCCTTCCTTTTCTCCATACAAAAGCATGAATGAGTTGTCTTTCCACTATTGAGCTGTGAAAAGACTAAATTTTATTCATATTTTATCCTTCCATACAACCATTAATATTCACCACTTTTATAATAAATATGGGTTTATATTACCATTTTCTAAATCATTTATTTTTTAGTATTTTGAGTGAATTTGTGGTTAATTATTGAAAAAAATAACATATTTTCATTATACTTTAAAGTTGGATGAGTTTGGTGATGCTTATAGGTGAATTTGAAGACTGTAACAAGCTCAAAAGTGACCACCTAGCTTCAAATTCGAATTTCATTCTCAAGATGTGGGCTAATTTCAAGGAGAAGATCATGGAAATGTGGAGAGAATATATCATCCAATGTTGGAGGATTGGAAGGGATGAGTTGTAGATTTGTTGAGTATTTTGAGGGATAAGTTGAGAGAATAGTGGATATGTAATTATGATTAGTTATCATAAATTCATGTACAAATAGGAGGGCTTTCTCCTCATTTTGGTTAGAGATCTCTCTAGTGGTTTGGAAGTAGAGAATATTTTAGAGTTAGTCAAGGAGTGGATTCTTGATTGTTATGTAATGGAGATGATGCTTAATGCCATCCTTTTATTCTCTTATGTTAATCTCAGTTTCTCTCTTATGAATTTTTAATGTAGATTTTCAGTTATTTATTTCTTATGAATTGATCGTATAGATTTATTGTGATCTCACAAGATATTGTTAATTGCTTTATACCAGTTTATTTCATGCAATTTCATTCTTTCTTTACCAAGTTAATTTATGCAATTTCTTGTTTTCTGCAATTAGATTTATTTTTATGTCATTTCCTGTTTTCCTGACTTGGATTCAATTTCAGTTATAAATTAAGTTCAATGACACTCTACCCCTACATATATTTTGTTTGTACCTCACAAGTTTACGCTCTCTCCGAGTTGACAATTAAATCATTGGATATCTGTTATAATTTATTTAATATTTTGCACCAACATTTTTTTTTCTATTTATAATGAATACATCAGGATATGGGATATAACTAAGAGGCTTAAGAGCGTTCATGGAGAATATGCTAGAATTAAGTTGGCAGGCCTAAAGAGCAGAGTGAAGTTGAATGGGAAGGAAGGTGTTACGATTTCTCTGATACCACATGCAGAGATAACTCTCGAATGTTTGATCAAGATCCTTGATTTATATAATGAAATTTTCTATTGGACTTCAGACTTCACGAGATCTGTTGGAGTCAAGGAAATTCTCATTCACTTTTTAAAGAAAATAAAAAATATTTACAACAATTACAAAATCCTAATCCATTCGAATAAGATTTGTGATTGAGATTAGATATTTTTATGTTACATAGCATTGATCACATCGATAGGTCGGTTACATAGTTAGATTGATTATGTAGTTTCTGAGATAAGTGTTTATCAATCAATGATACTGCTATGACTAGGTGGCTCATATTTCACTATATGAGGCAATAGGGTGGACTTTATTGGGAGACTCGGTATTGAGATTGCATGAGAGTCCATAAAAAAGGTCATATTTGTATTGGGCATGTTCTTGAATACCACGTGTTTATCCGTAATGCGTGTCTCATTTGTCAAGCTTAAACGCTTCATGGATAGATCGTGCCTATAGCCAGTTGGTTGCTCAACCCAAACACAGGAGGCTGCGGTTACCCATACCTATGAGTATTGCTATGTTAAGTTCCAGGAAGGTCTTGTAGTACAATTGAAAAAACCCTTTTCTTTTCTTGAAAACAAATATTTGTTTGTGAAAACCAAAGATAACATCATGTACTCCATTCACAATAAAGTTCATGAGATGGAAAACTTTTTGTGTTGTCCAACCGTATCTTGGAACTCGTAATGAAATGCGAATAATTTGTATCAGGGCCATAGAGAAAGCAAGGCCTGAAGAAATAACCTGCGAGAGTGAGAGCCTATCCTTTCGCCTCTAACAACTTAATCAACTGAAATTAATAAATAAGAGAAGTGCGCTATAAGGAAAAGCTATTGTTGTGAGAATCAATATTGTGTGGTAAGTAGCTTTCTTCTGACTAGAATGAAGGTAGTACAGGCCTCCTCACGTCCTCCATCAATCGTCTCCCTCGATTGTTAGATCCTTAAATACACAGTGATAGGGGTCAAATGTAATGAAGCAATGCATTTAAGTTTTCCTTTACTCTCATGCAGCGAACTGATGGATAAAGGCCAAATAAAACTGAGTGCTATTAGTGGAAGACGGTAAAACCATCAACAATAACCCCATGATGAGTGAATTTTATAGCCATTCCGAAACTGCTCTTCGATCGGCCACGAAATGGATCTTTTGGATGATGCCAAGGAGTTCTGTTTTCTTGAGCGTCGGAGCTTTTGAATGAGGTTATAATAAAGAAAGTCGACAATGCGATCTCATTTACTAGTGGCAACTAGCATGTTCATTGTGCTTCCATGGGACATAATAAAATATCAGGATATCAATATATTGCTTTCATAACAAGACTTTTTATACATACTACTACTTTCAAGGAATAGAGTAATTACAAAATTTATAGCGCTTTCATTTTATGATTCTTATTTTTATAAAATTGTGTCCATGGATAATTGTCCATTAAATAATTCAATTGTGTTTTGAAAAGTTTAACTCCAGGATAAATTTGAAATCTATAATTTCAATGAATGAATGAATAGTAAATAAAATGTGATATAACTTATTTCAAGATCTATCTTGAATGAGAATAATACTACAATTTTAATTTAATATGTACACATTTTAATATTTATTCTCAGAACATTTTATCATAAGAAAGGTTTTGATTAGCATAATTTATTTTAATTTTTATATATATATATATATATATATATATATATATAACAATAATATTAAAATACATGAAAATNTTTAGGTTAAACATAAAATTAATAAATAATAAATATTTTATTTATTTTACTTTGATTAAATAAATCTTAAATTAATGTATATACAATATATAAACTAATCAAAATTAAAAAATGAAAAACATACACATCTTTGGTTTTTTTTTAAATTTAAAAAATAAATAAATAAACAATATTAAAAGGGTTTTGTAAATAAAAACATTTATTTTTATTATAACAACATAAAAATTATAAAAAAATCTATAAAAAGAACATTAAGTAAATAAATAAAAAATACTAAAATAATTCAATGATAATAATAAAATATTATTATAACAATACAAAATATAAATATAAAAAGTAATCTAAGCAAAACATAAAATATTAATAAAATTAATATGCGTCTTTGAAATCGAAGGCCATTGCTGTCGCAACTACGCCTTCTTTTTAATTTTTATTCTTGCACATCGGGACCTAGAACATCTTCAGTTGGGGGCTATCCACATAGTTACTGAAACTACTAAACTTATCATAGAAATTGCTTATTTCGCACACTCCTCTATACTCCAGATCATTAAGATAGTCTGCTTTTATAGGGGTCGCCCACTGAAAGGGTTGACCCTCCCTCCCTATTGCACACTCATTAGATCAAGACACATATTCATATCTATATACATAAACTTATAAGATTAAAATAAGCACATAAAATTTGTTTTTGTAAATAAATGAAATTTAAAAAATATATAAACAAAAACAACTTCAAAAATAATAATAAAATGGTTATGATAACATTACAAAAAGTAAAATAAGATAAAATAAATAAATAGAAAGCATTAGGTAACAAATAATAAATGAACTTGGAATTTTCTCAAAATTTTATGATTTTGTGCTAACTTGTTTTCGCAAGTCTCTCAGAAACAGGTTTTGACAAGAAGGGTTGCTACTTTCAGGTATAAGAGCATTTTATTTATTCTTTTTAACATTTGACTAAGAACATAATTTCATGTATTTTCACTGCTCTAACAAGTTTGTTTCAAGGAAATAGTAACCTTTTTTAGGTTTAAAGGCGAATAAATGGCATGCAAAAATAATTTCCAGAATGGCAGAAGATTTTCAGAAAAATGTTCCATTGAAAGCTTGAAGAAGTTGAGTTTCCCTTGTGTATGTCATGACATTTGCTGACACAAAGAAGCCTTTCCGAGACCAATTACGCCATTTCATGATTACTTACCCCTTTTTCCTTCTAAGCTTATCCATCATCCATGTCAGAGTCTACTTTTTCACTGCCATATACATCATGATTTTCCGCATGTCTCCCTCTTTGAGTAGCACACATTTTCCTCATTTTCAGTTTATCTTTTTTCTTCTGAATAAAACCATTCAGCTTCCTTTCCATGACTACAATTTCTTTCTTATCCCAGCCATGAAGACTGTTTGACCATGAGATATTTCATATATAGTCCTACCACTCATTATGTACAACTTGTGTTGACTGATATGGGATTCCTTAAGGCTCGCATTTTAACAAGTCTTGCCCCATCGACCTCAGCACATTATATGGGATAGAGACTAGAATCCATTTTTAGTACCTTGAAGCTTGCATGCCTTAGTGGCAATTTCTCTCGTTGACAATCATGGGAATACATCAATGGACGTTGATCATTAGATCTTGCAAGTGGCTCGACATCAATTTCTTTATTTGCACTTTGCATGATGTACTTAGGTACCCTGGCACTCATTGACATCAATGGTAAGATTGCTTCACATTGGTTAACGACATTTATCAATGGTCGGTAATCCAATGAATTCTTTACATGTTCGACATCGACACATTTATTCGCATGGTAAGAATTGTACCAACGGTTTTTGTAACAGGTGAAGACTATATACTTTGCATGACTCCATCAGCAGTTTTACAGCAGCATAATTCATACATATGAGAGTACCACAGTTCTACTTTCAGCTCTCATCTTTTACCTCATCGAACCAAGCAGCAGTTCAGATCCTTCACTTCACATTCTATTATTCATCATCAGTAGCCATGTTCCTATTGTATAGTTCATAAAATTTTTGGGTAAGCGGAGGTATGTTGTTTTTTAATATTTAACCATGTAATTCCTTAAATGTTATAAAATGAATGAATTTGGAGAATTCCCTCACTACATTCCCTTTCTCCTTTTCATAAACCTAATACATCTTAAGCTGGGGGGGGCGGGGACTATTCATTACCATTTTACATATTCATCATCTCATTTACCCTTAATCAACATGTCTTTCCCAAACTATGTTTTGTAAACTATGCTCTATATATTGGCATGATTTATAATATGAAGAAAATGATTTCTAATATACATTGATGGTTCATCATTTTTAATGCATAAATCTTATGTATTGCAGCAAAAAATTCAAGTAAAAGAAATGAATGTTGTTACCACAAGAACCAAAATTTGTTATGGTTTTCACACAAGAACCAACCACAAATATATCTATAAAAAAAATTGCTTCCACTCATGCATTTCAAATCCTGGAATGATTTACTGTTACATACCATCATCATGTGAAGCCCATCCACAAAGCCAAAAGTTTTAAAGAGAATCAATGCATAGTTGCATGAGGTCATGCAACCAATCAAGTTGGGGGGAATGTTGAGCCGCAAAAAGACCACATTTTATTCATCTTTTATACACCATTTGTCACCTTATTCCTATTTTATCCTTCCATAAAACCATTAATATTCACAACTTTTATAATACTATATGGGTTTATATTACCAATTTTCAAATCATGTATTTTTTAGTATTTTGAGTGAATTTGTGTTTAATTATTGAGAAAAATAACATATTTCCATTATATTTTATAGTTGGATGAGTTTGGTGATGCTTACAGGTGAATTTGACGACTTAACAAGCTCAAAAGTGACCACCTAGACTCAAATTTGAATTTCATCCTCAAGATGTGGGCTAATTTCAAGGAGAAGATCATGGAAATGTGGAGATAATATCTCATCCAATATTTGTTGGAGGATTTGAAGGGATGAGTTGTAAATTTGTTGAGGATTTTGAGGGATAAGTTGAGAGAATAATGGATCCGTAATTATGATTAGTTATCCTGAATTCATGTATAAATAGGAGGGCTCTCTCCTCATTTTGGTTAGAGATATCTCTAGTGGTTTGGAAGTAGAGAATGGTTTAGAGTTAGTCATGGAGTGGATTCTTGATTGTTATGTAATGGAGATGATGCTTAATGGACATCCTTTGATTCTCTTATGTTAATTTCAGTTTCTCTCTTATGAATTGTTAATGTAGATTTTCAGTTATTTATTTCTTATGAATTGATAGTATAGATTTATTGTGAGCTCACAAGATATTCTTAATTGCTTTATACCAATTTATTTCATGCAATTTCAGTCCTTCTTTACCAAGTTAATTTATGCAATTTCTTGTTTTCTGCAATTAGATTTATTTTCATGTCATCTCTTGTTTTCATAACTTAGGTTCAATTTCAGTTATAGATTAAGTTCAACGGCACTCTACCCCTGTATATATTTTGTTTGTACCTCACAAGTTTACGCTCTCTCTAGGTTGACAATTAAATCGTTGGATATATGTTATAATTTGTTTAATATTTTCACCAACATCCACCACATATTAGCTTTCCCACTTTCTTTAGCTGTTTGCACCTATGGGGGATTTGACTTGTTTTAGTAAGCCTTTTTTTTTACCAATTTGAATAGCAACCTAGTTCTTTCAAATCTCTCATGTAATGATATATTTGAGTAGCCTATTACTTCATATAGTTGGATAATGTACACTTATTCAATACATGATTAAGTTATGCTCCAATTTCAGTCTCCTTTTGTGTGAATTTTGCATGTTTGATTAGCAATTTTGTGAGTGNTTAGCTTCATCTTATTTTGGTTTGGCAACTTCACCCTTTATATACTTCTCAAGTCCATTATCTTTCAGAATGAGACCAATCTTATACTTGGATGATAGGAATTTTTCTATTCCTTTCAACTTGTCCTCAAGCTTAGTTATTGGGGCCATCCTATCTAGGAGGTCACTAAAAATTGAAATTTTCTCAAATTAAAACTAACCTTACTAGGAGATGCGCTTGTCTTAGGCGAGTTGGTTGGTCCACTTGGTTTATGGAGATCCCAAATATTCACCCTTAAAAACATGCATGCACATTTTATACTACAACATCTACATGTACATGTTGGAATACTCTCCATATAAGAGTATTCCAATAGGCCCTACATCGTAGGATGTCCTTAGTTTGTTAGATCTAGGACCACTCCATGCAATTGTTATAATATGGCATCCGTGAGGACTCCTCATAGAACATACTTAACACTAAAGTAAGGAACACTCCCAAGCAAGTGTTATTCTTTGGAATCTACATATAAATGTAGGTATACTCTCCATGCAAGAGTAATGTCTCCAAGGAAGATCTCGACCATACCTAATTATTGGCTCTATATTCCTTAAGGACTCATTGTAGGAAATCCTTGATGTGAAATCTAGGACCATTCGCAAGCGAATTTTATACTATGGTATCCACAAATGAATGTGGGTACTCTCCATGTGAGGTAGCTGTTTGCACCATTTTTAGTTAGCAGTTGGATGGGACAAGGCTATGGAGAAATAAGGTATGGTATAGAAAATTTTGATGATATGACCAAGGGTGTTTTTAAAAGGTGCTTAAAGGATGTTATAAGGAGCTAAATCTAAAGTGAAAGTCTGTATTTCCTAGAAAAATCATGGATTAATCTTTAGAAATAGGCTTAAAATGAAAAATGTGTGCCTATGGTATCGACCGAAAAGTTTGGACGATTCAGATATTTAGGCAAGGATATCAATGGTTGATATTAAATATGGCACCTAGAGATGCAAGGAAAAAATAAATTTCATGACTATCAGAAAGGTTTAAAGGGAAACCTAGATCTACAGTCAACAAAAGAGTCAAAAGAGATCTACGGTGGGAGATGATTCTGCTGGTGAGACTTGCACAGAGAAATAAAATTTTCTAATTAGCAAAAACATTTACAGCCCACACAAATAAACAGTGGGGATATAAATAGGAAAAATATCTATAGAGCATAAGGATTTTGATAGGGGAACATGCACGAAGAAAAAGTAAGTCGGGGATCAACGAAATTATTAAAACTTAATATGAATCAACTGTGAGGATTGATGTTTGGTAAGATCAATAGCAGGAGATGATTCCAGTGATGAAAGTTGTATTGACAATTAAATTTCTAAGATCAATGGAATGTGTTCAAGTTCCCACTTTAATCGAAGGTGGAGATTTAAATTCGAAGATATCTACGGTTTAGGGATATTCCGCTACTAGAAGATGCACAGAGGGATTCATAAGGGAGATAAACAGAATGTGTTAAAGGATGAAATCAATCAATGGTAGGTATTTGTAAGGAATAAGATCAAGGGATGTTAGAATATCTGCTAATGAAAGTTGTATACTACTTTACATTCTATATGGATAGTGAAAAATTAAGGATAAGATTATGTGTAAGGAAAGATCTATGGTGGTAAACAAAGATCTGATGGATCTACAGTGATAAAAGGATCCATTGCTGAAAAGTGAAGGGAATGAAAAAGACAGGTAGAGCAGTGGATTTAGAGAAGGAATGTTAATCAGGGATTAAGATCAACGGATCAGAGTAAAGATGGACTAGATCTATGGACAAAGAAGGATTCACCTATGAGAGTTTCATGAAAGATAGTAGCTCGGATTCCACTATAAAAATACTATAAAAGGTAAAACACATGGTTGAAAGCTATTTGTATTTTTGCGCATTAGAGATGAAAATAATTTATTTTTGTGGGAAAATCCAGGTTAGACAGATTCTCATCCACCCATCGATTTACTAGGTAGGACACGTATTACTTGCCAAATAGTATTTAAGTATGGACAGTGGAGGAGAAATAGAAGATTAGGTTTTAGAGTTCCAAAAAAATGAGGAAGTATTTGAATACAAATATAGTGAAATATGTGATTCTATGTTGTCCTTTGGCCCTGTTAACTAGTTGAAAACCAAGATAAAAAGATTTAAGGAATAGGATACATATTTACATGGTTTTTTTAAGTCTCATTTTTATTTTTTCTATCTAGAACAAATGCTATATTTTCCAAAAAAAAATTAGTGGTGTGACTCTAACTTTTTCTCCTCTTAAAGAGTGGTCATGGACTTGGCCAAGGATAAAATTATGTGTCATGTTAATGCCCTGGTCATTCGTGATTCACTTAGAGTCCCTTCCTCATCTACCCTAAGCCGAGAAGAATTTAATGAAGAAAAACTAATTCAGTCCTTTCAAGAAGAAAACCTTGAGCAAAACCAATCCTTTTTCACCACTTGTTTCAGGTCAGATGTGTGTCTTCAGAACCAGTCCTTTCTGGTAGATGTTCACCTATTCAATGAGGAAACTAAGTTAATCATTTCATTGATGAGTCAATTTTCAGGTATTGATACTGATAGGTGCATTACTGAGTTGTTGATGAGCCTATTATTCATAATTTGCACAAGTTAGTCTGAGTCACAATATTCCCAATCATTATGCCTTAAATTTGATGAATTCCTGACTGATATCATTCACTCTCAGCGAGTGAATTTCAACAATGCTAAACATTTCAGGTTTCAATATTATTTAGTTAGAATGTTCATGCTCTTTAATGACAAGAATTTACAATTTCCAAAGATGGTCCTAACAAGTGAAATCAATAGTAATTTATTTAAATACATGAATTTCTTAATGGAAGAGGTCTACAAGGTCTTTTCCCAAGAAAAATTACGAATGGTACTTCCAATAATGAAGGAAGCCTTACAGTTTGCACCAGACAGAAATATAGGAGATTTGTTTTTGTTTGAGCAACATACAATTATCAGAGTATATGGATTTTCTCATGATCCATATATTCTTCCAACATTTCTCACTCCTTGCATTTTTTCCTTGGAGCTCGTGAGACAAAATATGATAGTTGTGAATTAACATTTCATTAGTTTTAGAAAGGATTTAGAGAAAAAATTTCCTTGGGTGATTGGAACTTTCATCATAAAGAGCAAGGTTGCACTTCCTATGGTGGAAAGTCTTCTTAAACAAATGGGATTTCAAAAAGCTGCTGCAGTAAACTATGATCCCCATCATATGATCTCAATAATAAGACAGGTAAATAAGAACAAACATTTTGAACACCACGAAGTTGAGGCTCTGGATGAGAAAACAAAATGGTCAAATTATCCCTCACTAATGAAGGATGGAGAGGATATGCATCAAGATCCTACATCACCAGTATAGGAGGTAAGTGTCACACAACAGGATCCAATGGCTATGATTTCAACAATAAAGGTAATTACCCCCATTGCAAGTCATTCAAATATTACTAATAAAAGAACTTTCTCAGATGCAATGGGCATAGACAAAGAGGGAAGATCAGAGACATAAAAAAAAAAGGAAAAAGATTGAGACTGAAAGTGAGTTGGTAGAAGTGGTCAATACTGAAGACCATAAAAAGAAGATGAAAGTCGGAGGGCTAGCCTTTGAGGTGAAAGAATATGCATTTAAGAGAATCCTAAAGGCTCTATTGACAAATTCAAAACAAGGGATGAACTGTATGATAAATACAGAGATAATAGGGAGACATCCTTAATGAGTCTTTGAAATTATATGACGATGTCAGGAATATCTCTAGCAAAGATGTTTCTTTTTTAACTGTTAAGAATCATGCCCATAATAGTTTAAACTTATCAGTGGATACTAAAAATAGGGCGAACAAATTGAGGTTTTATTTAGAGAACATTCTAGTCCCAGATATGATTCACTTGCACAAACATACTGGAGAAATAATCTATAGTGTTTTGTTGAAGTCTACTTTAAAGGTGTTCAGGATGCAGTCCACCAAAAAAAAAGATAGAAAATAAATTAAGGTAGAAAAAGGTGTAAATAAGGCCCACTAACAATAAATTAAGAAGCTCCAAGGATATTTACTAGCTATTAATAGTGAACCAAATAAGGGAGAATCTACTAAGAAAATTCTTGCTAAAAAAAGAAAAAACAATTCAAATGTTGAAGAAAAAATTAAAGATCCCTGCTACATAGATTATTTTGGAATAAGAGTTAACTGAGGTAGAAAAATAAAAAGAGGTATCGAGTGATGAATTAAGTGATTATAAATCCAAACTTTTGAAGTTTGCTGATGAAAGAAAAGAGTGGGAAAAACAAAAGTTTCTTTTGGTGGAAGAAGTAAAAGTTTTGAATGAAAAACAATTTATTCTGGAGAAAGAGATAGAAAAGAAAAAGAAATATCTTGAGGTACAGGTAGTTCAACCTGTTACATAGTCTAATGAAGAATATGCTGTGAAAGACATTTCTTAGGTGATTTTGAAAGAGTTGACTGGGAAATGATAAATTGACAAAGCAATTGATTGGGAAATTGCCACTACATGGAGGAAGGAATTTCATATGGGATATGGTTATTGTCAAGGCTGTAAAACTTAGGCCTTACTTGAACTACATTATGGATAAAGAGATAGTTATATATGCTGAAAAATAGAGTTGTAAAACAATGAAATAGGTTTTGAATAAGAAACCCATAGATACAACCAATAATACAGTGAATTTTCTAAATGGTTTATTGGAAGATGATTTAAAAACAATCGGAATAAAGGAAAGAATCTTAGTGATTACTTGGGAAAGGAAGGTAGTTGGGAAACATCAACATCTAGACATTTTTGAAGCCAAAATTGATATCATAAAACATCAGGTCAATATGTTTATAGGGTCAGTTAAGGGTTTACCATCCTTCAGGGAAGGAAATGATAAATTGTTGTCTCAAGCTGAATATCATGCTCATCTGGTTACATGCAGGTTGGATCATAGAAAGTTTGAAGACATGCATTAGTCCTTATAAGGAAAAAAAATAATTGAAAAATTATCGATAGTGTTCAAAATAATTGACACTTTCAAATTTATTTGTGCTCAGCTGCCAGAAATTTCATACGTGGACCTTGTAGATCTTCGAGAGTTAGCTAAAGAAATGGTCAGTTTGGAGCTTCCAAGTGTTGATCAGTGGAAGACAATGGAAAATTTTAGTAGAACAAAATACATGGTTCACGAATGAAGTAATCGAGAGTTATTGAAGAATTGTTCATAAATTTCTGAAGCAGTTAGTTAGTTAGGAGTTATAATGACAAATGTAATACGACCATTGTTTTGCCTATTTTTAGCAAAGAAGTAGTTATCATATCAAAGAGCATTTTGGTATTTAAGAAACATTTTTTAATTTATTGAGGGTTGGAACTCGTGAGAAAAACTAAGTATTGTAAAAGAGTTCTAAAGATCAATAAAATTCCAGATTCAAGTAGGCATTTTACAGAGATTCTTGTTTTCTTTACTTTGCAGTATCTACTTTCCCCTTCTTTATGTCAATGTGTTTCCAGTTAATCTTTTCATTCTGTTATATTTTCATACTTGAATGAGTTTATATTGGGTTAGAATTCATACTGATACGCTATGATCCTTTTCTTTCAAGTATTCACAAAATTGTTCCTCTAAAGTTAATATTGGACTCATCCTTGTTAGATGCCCATAATAATGGTTTGTTTCTAAATTCCTCTTTTATCGCTAAACAACTAGATTTTTTACTGTGAAGAAGTAGCTACCCTGGATCTGTTTAAATTCCATTGCAACTGCACTATCATTATTTGTTATCATATATGACTCTATGCCCAATGAACACCATTTTCATCTACATTCATTATCAAATTTTATTTCTTTTACAAATATTTTTGGCCTGTGAGTTAAACTATTGAGATAACCCTCTCTGGAAATAAAGAAGCCATCTTTCTTCCTAAATATTGTTTTTGTGGTTACCTTGGGACTATAGTTTCACAACTGGGGGGTAAATTATGAGTGCTAAGAACACACTTAGATTTTTTAGCATTTTTTGGATTATTTATGTATAGGGTGACCTATGTCCTTTGTTGCCGAGAACTATTTATTTTTACTCATCCACATGAGATTAGATTGAGGGTGATGTGGGAGTCAATTTCCAACTACATGTCATTTATTTGGGTTTAACAGCCTAAGTTACCACTTATCCCAAGTATTTTGACTCAAACATGTGCTTACATCATCGACGTCTCATCAGTTTCAGTTATCTGGGCCTCCTCTTTCATTTAGGGAACCAATATGTGATGATTTGCATGATTAAATCTCCCAATTCAGTCCATTGTGAGGATTTTCACCTAATTTTTAGTTAACTGGAGATAGAAAGGCACCCTCACCTAATTTTTGGCATTCAGTTGAGTTTTGACTTAGTTAGACTCAGTTGAAACTACCTCTGAGTCTGTTAGATTCAATTACATTGTAGTTAAGTGGTTAACTGATGTTCTGAGTGGTGTTAACTGACCAATAAGCCACTCTCATGCATTGAATTCGAATGAACTCACTAGGATTCATATTTTCTTAGTTATTCATGACATTGTTTAGCATTGTAATATATCTATTGAGTTAATGATAATGAATTACTCTTGCAAACCTTTTTCACAATTATTTTGGAACTCATTGATGTAAATATCCACATGAATATATTGTAACAAAAACAAAATTTCTAGATCTGATGTGCTTGAATTTTATAATATTTCCCTTGATTTTTGTGCAAACAATAGCAATTAATTCCTGGAAAATATGTATTGTATGGACAACATTAAATGATGTCAATCTCCTTGAAATTTTTGTTGTACCATGCCTCAATTTTTCTGCCTTTGTACGATCCGAAACTATATGACCTATCTATAAATTCATGATAATTAATGTAGTTGTACTTTTCCTTTGAAAATGTGTTGCACAACATGTTCTTCCTATGTTTTATTATCTGTCTAAACAAACGTGCCCCTTCTTGGAAAATGTGCAAGGGTTTCTCTCTTTGTCTTTCTCTTCTCTCTTACACCTCTCTCCAAAAACTCTCTCTTTGGAATCTGAACAATGAATTCTCTCATGCCTCTCCCTATACTTTTTATTTAAGTAACCACCACTTGAAAAATTAATGGCTTAGATTAAAAGAAACTTAGATGAGATCTAAGGCTCATGTTAGATCTCACTTTTCTCATTGAAATTCTCACTTTTTAAATATTCAATGAGACTTTATTACTCAGCCTCCTTTTTAATCTCATTAAAGTCACATTTAAAATAATGAACTACTCAAATACACTTTAAAAAAACTCACTTTATCAAAATAAATTCAGTCTCTCTTTTTAAATATTCTAGGAGCACAACTAAAGTGTCCTTGTCCACCTGAGGGAACAAATGAGTGGAAAAAACACTTCCTAGGTAACTTTTCAACACCATATATTCTCCTTATAATTGAAATCATTAATTTATAGCCTCTCCATATCATTTGAAGTACTGATTTTAGCTCAAGAGATAACCAAAAAAAATTGAGGGAGAATATCCCCAACAAAAAGATAACAACTAATAGTTTTCTACGCATGTATTGTGTCTTATGACTCTAGTCAATGTTTGAATTTGGGATTAGTTTGAGTGGGTCCAAAAAATTTAATACCCAACAAGTGATGTTTGTATTAGGGAGCATTAATTGCCATGTTTCATTATAAATACAAATGTAAGTTCACATATTATGTGCATACATAAAGGGAATAATCTATCTAAAGTCAATGATATTAATAGTGATATCGATGGTTCATTAACTGGATCAAATTTTGTAGTTCAATTTATATAATTTTGAGCTACTATACAAGCTATATGTTGTCAATTTTATTTATTTTTTCAATTGTACTACCTCGCATAAAAGAAAACAACTACAACATGGTTAAACATGGTTTAGTTTAGTTCAACATAGTTCACTTACACCCTTTTAAATAGATGAAAATGTCTCACTATAGTCAATAGAAGGTACCTAAGAGAATCTATTTTCCTGAGCTTTGTTCTTGTTCACCAAACAAATTTTGTCTAGAAAATATACTTTCACTGAAAAAAAAATTATACCTAGAGGTAGGGAAACCAATTTTCATGTGTTGTTCCTAAGCAATGAGCCATAATCATATTACATAGGAGTCTTAAATAGAAATTTGGATATCCTCATTGAAAGTGCATGGATCTTAGGCAGTGGTAATGTAATATTGGAGTGGTGGCATTGGGTCCATGGTTATAAAAGCATATGGAGCACCCTAAAAATGAGAACATGTCCTTCTTATGTTTGTTACATTTCCATCCAAGTTGATATCTACCTAGACACTATGTCATGCCCAACATTGTGTTGTAATGGGATGTTCTACAACCTTTGTTGGATCTACAAAAAAACGCACCATTACTTTTATGTAATGTCCCTTCCTGGAAGGAAATTGAAAGTGTTGACCTTTTAAAGTTCCTAAGGGTTAAGAAGTGAATTAAATCTATTATACCTAGGGAATTTTGGTTATTTAAAACTATGAAGGCATGTACTAGGGTAATTTCTAATTATGGTTATTTTTATATAATTATTTAATTAATATGCAAAATAATGACATGTGGGAATGAGTTGCCATGTCAGGAGGGCACATTAGGAAATCCAACCATCCTAGGATGAAAAATAACAACTATCTAAAAGAATAGAAAAAAAACAATCTGTCAAAAAAAGATGGAAACTGTCAAAGACATGGAAAAGAAGGCAGTTTCAAAAGAAGAAAGTGCAGGAAAAGTGGTCAGTGCAAAAGAATGAAACTTTGGTCAATGAGGGTGTAGTTTAAATTTTGGTGGAAGGATGCAAGAAAGGAAACATAATCACTCATAAAGAATGACATTTTTTCTCAAGGAGGACAAATTTCCACTTTGGGTTGAGTGATACAAGCAGGGAAACAACATCTTAAGGCTAGACTTGATATTTTCATCAAGGAGGGAACATACATGGATTAGGGTTAGGTTTTTCAAGTGGATAACTTGCTTGAAAGTTGGATGAATTTCTCAACAATTCACTCAAGTATATAAAATAATTCTTCCAACTACATTTCACATGTTTTTATCATTAATGTTTTTGGGTTGAGTGAAGCTAAGCTTCTAGTCTAAGTGGCGTGCCTTAATCACCATGGGTGGTGCGCCCAAAGCCTCCTTCATCCTCTATTCTATTCCTTTATTTAGTGAATACAATATAGAACCAAGGATAATCCATTTAATACCAATTTTTATATTTGATAACAACCATACATCCATGGAAGTGGATCTCCAATGAAGGAGACTTCATTTATGCTCTCAGATTGGTGTCGCGTGTTAGTTCCATGCCTGCATTTTTCAGCATTGGAAAACATTGAGGGATATAATATCCTCAAATATTTTTCTGATATTATCAGCTCCTTCTTCATGTGCTTATCTCTATTTTACAACAATATTGTTTTCCAAGAAATCCACAATGCTAAATTTTCATGGTAAAAGTCTTCCAATGCCCATTTAATGGGAATTTTGTAAGTTCTATGCAATAAATGTGATTAAATTTCCATTATAAGAATATATTATTTATATTATTAATAATATATGTTATATAAACCTTTTTTAATCATTATTTTTAGGTCTGATAAAATACAGATTCAAAATTCATTGTTACTTTCTTACCCCTTCTCTTTGACTAGTTTTACAATATTTGATGATATGAATAATATGTATGTTAAATTTCAATTATTTAAGATGTATCAGGTCACAAATTCAACCCACAACCCCATACAACTCCAGGAACCTTATTTTATGAATTTTTAATAGTTCTTTGAAAGCCTCCTTTGTGCAGGCTTTCCCAGGTCAAATTCCTAGTTTTTTCCCAAACATCTTCAAACTGCTCAGAATTGTTCCCAACCTATTTTAATGGATATTTGTGGCCTATAAATTGACTTATAAATCACATCATCCTTCCACAAGAAATTATTTCTTGTAATTTATTGTTCAATCTTATTTTGCACCAGTTGGGACACCTAAAAGCATAGGAGTAAGGCTTCATCATAACTTATGCTTGAAACCTAAAAGGTACCAACATCCAGTTTCTTATGGATATGAAATATAAATATCCAAACCTTTCCTTTGGTTTCATCCACTCACCTTCCACCACTCTAATATTTTATGTCCTTCTTGTTTTTTTCCTTGTTGAAGGAAATTTTCAATCAATTTAAAAGTCTTATTCAATCTTGATAATTATCAGCAATAGGAGTTAATATTTAGATCTGATTTAGATATGGGATATTATAGTGGTAGCATAGTACTTTCCTCCACTCCTATGGAAATTAATATATCAGTGAAGAAATATTACAAATCACTAAATCAAGTTGTGGCTATGAGGCTCCTACCAATGATCGAAGAAGACATTGAGCAGTATGAAGAAGATGACTATGAAGATCCATCATGCAGTACCTCAGGTAAATTCCATAGCGATGATGTTTATGATTTATTGCTTCCAGATTATGATGAATTCATATGGAAAAAATCTACAAGTGTTGTTGTTCAAATGTTCGGTGGAAAGAACTCTAAGGAATCCTTCTAGTATTTCATGGAATACTATGCTTTAAAAAAAGAGATAAGGGAGGTATTCTATTTATGAGATTACTACTATCTGGAGATACAAAAGTTATTCAAATATGCATACTATCGTTCAAGCATGGAAAATATTCCACATATGGTGGATGAAGTGTGCAAGAAATTGGGGACTAGATGTTTTACACCTGAAGCAAAAAGAGATCAACAGGTGAAGCCTATGTTATGGCAAGAAGATATCCACACATTTGTTGGTTCTAGATATATCAAAAGTAAGAAAGAGGAGAATGAGGACCTAAATCCATTATCAATAAGTGAAAATTACCATGATCCACTTATTTCTTCAAGTGGAAAAGAATAATACGAATAGTTCCATAAGGAGCAGCATAAGTCAGTGCAAGGTGACTACATGGGAGAAGAAAGTGAAGATGAATGCACTTCCAGCTTCTTTGTGGGTGATTTCCAGATCATTGTTAAAGATTTTGGTCCATGTGAGAGAGATGAGACATATTTTGGATCAGATACAAAATAAGATTATAAATTATATTTACAGACACCTCTTGAGCCTCATAATGAAAAGGAAGACAAGGTCACCACACTTGAGTGTGAACCAGAGAATTTGGTGGAAGAGAATGCCACCATAGTGTCCATACATTTAGAGGATAATATCAAGCACAAGTATGATAAGATTTATGATTTTTGCAGCATCCATTTCCACTTATAGCCACATGATCCATTGGAGGATGAAAATACTTCACTTGCATATGAGGGCTACAAAATGAAGGACAATTGTGAGGGATATGAATTCACTTCTAGTTTCTTTGTTGGTGATCGCAAAACCACTGCAAAGGAGGATGATGTTGTAAATGGTGAAAATTAATCTTTCGGATCAGATCCAAAAGGAGAAGATAGATCATATATGAAATAATCATTTAAAATTCCTAATGAAGTGAAAGACAGGCCCCCACAAGTTGGGTGTGAACTAGATAAATTGAAGGAATGAATCATGCAAAGGGGTAATTTTAGTAAAGAAGAAGGGGATGATTTTGTTCAAGAACTCCACTAACTTTCTTGGCCTTTGAATATGGATGAAAATACGATTCAATATGACTTACACTTTCTCCATGACACACATTCTTAAGTGTCACCCCAGTGTTGGATAAATGCTTCATTGGAATATCAATCTTATCTTGAAGCCAAGGAGGATATTTGGAAGGAATTGTCTAAAATACAAGGTGACTTCTTGGAATATCAATCTTATCTTAAAGCCAAGGAGGATATTTGGAAGGAATTGTCTAAAATCCAAGGTGACTTCTTACAATTTCTTTCTGATATATATGATTTGTTTTAGCTTGTTGATTTGTTGCATGGAGCACCCTTGAAGGATTAAGAAGAGATTTGCAATCTCACACAAGATTTGTTGACCACCCAATATTTCTTGAAGAGCACTCAATGTTTTCTCCAAGAGTCCAATATGGAATAGAGAAACTTCATGAAAAGTTGAAAAGATCACACCTACCTTCCTACATACCATTCAACCATCTTCATAAGGATTAGGGTATTTTTTAGGGGTGAAATTTTGCCAATTGGCTATTTTTTGGGAGGGGTTTCAAAAAAAATATCTATTTGGTCATTTTTAGTGTCTAATATCACCTATATTTACATAAAATATTTTTTTTTATCATAATATTCACCAAACTTTACACATTTCTGTGTTAATTTTATGTGTCATATTTAATATTCTCCTACCTATCTATAAACATGTTTTTCTCAATCCAAAGCAATCGCCTAGAATACTATACTTAAGTATAATATTAGAATTCTTAAAAAATACCATGATAAGGATGATTTAATTATTGATAATATGGAGGAACCTCATGATATGGTGGATCATGAGATTCATTTGGTTTTTCATGTGCTTGAGAACTATGAAGACAAGCTTGATGACAACCAAGCACTTGATCTTTCCAAGAGAAAACTTGAGTTATTTTTTGGAGAGAGTATCTTCTCCATGGAAGAGTCATATAATTTCACCTTAGTTAAATTAGCTAGTGATCAAGAAGATGCATCCATAATTTTTGTGGATGAATATTATAGATATTTGATTCACAATTCTTCACCCCACACTTTTATTTCAGCCACATCAGGGGGGGATGAAAATTGGGAGAAGGAATTTTTCTTGTTGGTGACACATGAAGAGAATGAGGCTCACATAGGTGTTCATTATGACTTGATGAATGCACCATTCCCTTCCCAACATCAAAATAGGAATCCACTTTCATTATTTTATGCCTCTTTCATTCAATTGCACCCAGTAAGTGGACCCAGTGGTAGATATTTGAGCCATTAGAGTTGTACACTAGATCCATGCTTGGGAGATAATAATATTTCTCTAGATGAGAAAGACTCATGGATGGAGAATCATAGGAACATATTGCTTCCATGTGATTCCATTCACCCACATATCCATTGGGTGGAATATTACATGTCACACATTGAGTCTTCTTCCAAAACAAATCTTTTCATGATCAATGGAAGTCAGCTAAGAAAGCAAAATGGAAAGAGAAGTTGTTGTGACATATATCTTGCACAAGGTGGCATATATGGAGGAAATTCACACATTTGGATGGATTCTTACACCCTTTGAATGGTGGCATAGAGTTGAGCCATTGGATGTGTTCACATTGACCTTTTGGTTTGAGTTTCATTCCATTCCCTTCTTGGATAAGAAGACACATTTTTGTATTTACTGCTTGCATTAACGGAGATAATTTTGATACATAATTCTATTATTAGAAACTTGGGAATCCTTTTATGTTGGATTATTACTACCCTTCTTGTGTGTGGAAATGGTATTTTCACCCTTTTCACTTGAGCTTCATGTATTTCATATTTTATTCTCGTGTGCATTGGGCCGATAAGAGCCTTCCTAAGAGATTAGAGAGACTTGTTTGGATTTAGCCTCAGTTTGGGGGCATGCATTTAATGATGGACAATCTCTCTATGTTTTGGAATAGATTAGATAATGACATACTTGTATGTCATTTGCATGATTTAATAATTCTTCATGGTGTTATTTCTATCCTTCATAGTACCTTTCATGATGATGGTTTCTGCATGATGTTGATGATGCTTAGGAGGATACACACTGGACAGTGGGATCTTGGAATTCCTTGGGATGTCAAGTTTCCACCCTTGACACTAAAACATGGATACTTGCAGTTGAGTAAATGAGATCCATACATACTTTTTTCATAGGAGTTGTGTTGGATGGCATTCTAGCTGATGGGGATGAAATGCACACAATTTAGCACTAACATTTCTTGTCTTTGGAGCAACTATTTACATGATAGCTAGTCTAAGTGATGTGCCTCGGTCACCTTGGGTGATGCATCCCAATAATCCATTATCTTCTCTTCTCTTCCATTCTTCAGTGTATACCATAGAGAACCAAGGATCAGCCATTGAATACCAATTTTGATCTTTGATAACAACAATCCATCCATGGAAGTCGAGCTCCAGTGAAGGGGACTTCCCTTATGCTCTCAGATCGATGTCGGGTGTTTATTCCAAGCCTCCATTTTTCAGTCTTGGGAACCATTTAGTGAGATCAGATCCTCAAATATTATTCTGAGCTTCTTAGATACTTATTCATGTTCTGATTTCTATTTTATAGTAAGAGTTTTGTCCAAGAAATCCATAATGCGGAATTTTCATTAGAGAAGCCTTCAATGCCCATTTAATGGGACTTTTGTAAGTTATATGCACTAAATATGATGTAATGGCCATGGTAATAAGATATGGGTTAGATGATGCATAATATATGTCATAAAAACGTGTATTTATCATTATTTGAAGGCCTGATAAAAGACAGATTCGAAATTCATTGTTATTTTCTTACCCTTGCTAATTGACTAGTTTTATAATTTTTGATGCTATGAATAATCTGTAAGTTCAATTTAGATTATGTAAGTTGTATCAGGTAAAAAATTCACACAAACCCCATAACCTGATTTTATTAAGTTTTAATAATGCTTTGAAATCCTCCTTTGTGCAGGCTTTCCCCAGGCCAACTTCCTAGTTTTTTCCCAAACACCTTCAAACTTCCTAGAATTGTTCCGAACTTATTTTAATGGATATTTTTGGTCGAAAAAATGACTGATAAATCACCTCATACTTCCACAATCCTTGGTTTCTTGGAATTGATTGTTCAATCTCAATTTGCACCAGTTGGGACACCCAGAATCCTTCGGAGTAGACTTCAGCATAGTTGATGATCGAAACCTAAAAGGGCCCAATATCCCAGTGCTTAGGGATATGAAATATAAGTGTCAAAACATGTCCTTTGGTTTCATCCACTCACATTATTTCGATATCATATTTTATGTCCTTATTTCTTAGATTGTGCCTTATTGAATAGAATTTTCAATCAATTGTAAAAGTCTTATCCAATCTTGATAATTATTAGAAGTAGGAGTTAATACTCAAATCTGATTTAGATCTAGGATATTACATTTTAGAACTTATGGAAGATTATATTGCATAATCATTGTTAACATTCATCCCAAATATATATTTAAGAGTGTTGTCATCAGTATTTGTTGAAAAGAAATTACTTTCAACAAAATGAGAGGCATCATGAATATGTAGTTAACAACTTTATTCAAAATGAACACTCTTCCCAATTAAAATTTGATTAGTGGATGGGTTTAGAATATGATAAACCTTCACACCATCTATATATCCCATGCATAATCTAGGTTGAATTTATAATTCCATGGATTTTCATTTCTCTCTAGGAATGTGGAACCATGTTAGAGATTCAAACACTTTAAAGTGCTTGATGGAACTTAGTTTCTGATGAAGTGAATCCCTTGAACACTTTATGAGGTATCATGTTTTGGATATAGTAGGAATCATTGACATATTTTTACTATAACCTCAAAGTGTTTAATTTATATTGCAACATGCAATTCACCATTTACTTCAATAATTTGTTCTTATTCTCCAGCCCACCATTTGGTTAACAAGTATATGGGAAACTCTATTGCGACTAAATGACTTTGGTGGATAAAAAATACTCAACATTGTAATTCACATAATCCCATCCCTTGTATGTATTAAAATTTTTATTGAACTTTCCATACCACTCTGCAAGGACTTCAATCTATTAACGTGCTCAAATACCTCTAATTTTTTCTTGAGAAAAAATAGCTAGATATGCCTTGACTAGTCAACAATGAAATTCATGACATATTTGTCTTTAGTTATGGATGAATGAATAAATATTCCCATCAAATCACTATGAACTAGCTCTAACACTTCATATGCTCTCCACACTTCGCCTTTGTAAAACCTTTCCTCCAAATTTTTTCCATGTATGCAACCCTAATTGATGCCATCACAAAATATGACATGTGTTGGCCCATGGTAAGTTTTGGATATTATGGGTACCAATTTTGAGGAAGCAGACAAAGTGTGAATGGATCTATGAAAAAGTGCGTAGGAAAAGCGATCAAAGATAAAGAATCAATGGAGAATTAAGGAAGGCAAGTTGCTTTCAAGTAGTCCAACCAAAAGTTTTGTTAGAAAGTTGGGAATTTAGTCCACTTACATCTATGGGATCGGGTAGTGGGAATTGGGAGAAAGTACAAACAGATCCTATAAATATGTAATGGGTTCGGAATTTTGCTGTTATTTAGCTTTAGAGAGTACTATGAGATATTTGTATTCTATCAAATAAAAGTGAATGTATTGTTTTGTCGAAGTATAAGTTGAACTAGAGTCGCAAGGATGAAGGTCGATCTACAGGATCTATGTGCAGATATTTTGTAATGAGATGTTACCGAGATGTCTATAGGATGTATGTGTAGTCTAAAGTTTTCAAGATACAACTCTTTAATAATAATGAATGCTTTTGTGTTTTTTCCATCCTTGGGTTTCCACGCTAAATCTATGATGTTCATTGTGTGTGATGTGTGTGTTGACTTGTTAATTGATTCTAAATGCATCAAGGGATAAACATATGTGATAAATGGATGAAGTAATAATTGAACGGATAATTATGTTGTTGTATTTGTGATTAAATGTTGTGGTTGAATTTAGTAGTATCTGTCATAGTTGTTGATCTATCAAAATTCCTTCTGTTGGAGTTATATTGGTACAATACAGTGATGTTCCCCTTCTTTGTTGTAGAAAACTGGTTCCTACAATCCGCATAGGTACTTCGAGTGAGACTACATCTTCTCTGCAGGTGTTTCCAAAAGGAATAAAATCCTTTATGGCCGGTATCTTAGGGTTTTTGTTGGGGTAATGTTATTTGAACCTAGGTTGTGTTAATATTGTGCCAACAAATGGTTGCAATGTAGGGTCCGGGATCAGTGTGAAGGGGATATGTTTATGTGGAATCTGACGAAGCCTTGGATTGCGCCTTGAATATATCAAAATAACAAGTAGTGTGCTCAATAAGAAAATCAAGATCTGCGACTGACTCTAGGATAGTGCTTGTGTAAGTATGTCTATTCTAATATACATGAATTTTTTTTTGCGAGTTTCCTATTATGTTGAATGAGTGGATGTCAAGGTTGACATTCCAAAAGATGAACATTCAAGGGGGTGAACCTAAGAGCTAGACACTTGAGTTGATCCATCAACTAAAGTGTATGAATAACAATATATCATGGGTTGTCAACTATTGGGTTGATAGTATCCTAGAGGGATATATCACTGAGTTTTCTATTGACACTATTAATCCATACAACCAAGCAGAGAGGGACCCTTTAGATGTCCATGAGGTAGGTATTTGAAATCCTTAAAATTGTGGTTTAAGATGTTATTGTGCGAAAAAGGAGTCTTGACAATGAACTATGACAAGTAAAGCGATTGTACAGGGAGGGCATGGGTATCGACTAGAAGAAGGTCTAGGGAGATAGTGTGGAATAAGTTAAGATGATCCAAGAAGAAGTAAGTGAGACTAATGAAAAGTCTAGGTTATTGAGGAGTGGCAAGATATTTTGGTCGAACAAGAAAATAAGGACTACAATGAGGAGAGAGAGTTGTAGTGCAACTGGAAGGGGAGACTACGAACTAGTAACATGGCTCAATGAGGAGTCTTGTGAAAAATAAGAATAGTACCATCTTATTTCAAAAAAAAAAGAAGTTTGATATATGCACCATACTCGAGGTTGTGACATACCCATGACCGTGTGTACATATTCGGAGACATAGGAAAGACCTAAGAGTTTGTCACAATGTTTTCAAGTAAACCAGAATAGTACTAATAGTCATAATAGTGGTACACCAAACAATAATGTTCCTAACAGTGGCCCTACAAGTTCAATTCAATCATTACCCCGTAGGCATAGAATGGTTGGGGATGATACGAAGTTGCTTGTGTTTAAAGGGAATGGATCAAAGGATCCGAAGTAGAAATGGTTCATTTGGAAAGTAGTATGGATTGTTTGAAGGTCGAAGTTAAGGATATTAAGAGGGCCCTGATGATCATGACCTTCATGGGTGAGATGTTGGACTGGTATATGAAGTTTTATATTGTTCCTATGAGAAATCCTAAAATTTCATTGGACGAGATTAAGGTCAAGTTGAAAGATGAGTTTAAGAAGCTGAAGTTTGTATCAAAATGTATTACAGAGCTAAAGGAGATTAAACAATCACCTATAAATCTATATGGGACTTTGACCAAAGGTTCAAGACTTTGATGGCCAAGGTAAGCTTCTGAATGTTAGATGTACAACAAAAAGAATGGTTTATAGTTGCATTATTACTGCATATTTGACTACCCTTGATGCAACAAAATATTGTATCTCAATCGGAAGCATTAGAGCTTGCCATGAAATTGGAAGCATCATTGGTCAGGGAAACTGGTGCCTAGATGGTTCAGATTCAATTGCAGTTCGCTAATTTATCACTACAACTTCAAGATATAAAGAAGCAAAAGGAAGTCCAAGATAATATTTGATGCACGAGATGTAAAGCAGAAGGACATCACCAAGATCAGTGTCCATATTTTCATGAATATGTGTCTTTGGAAGCACCAATTCCACTGAACTAGTCAAGTACAAGTCGTGGTGTAGAGTTTTCCAAACTAGAGGCCACCAATAATAAGACATGTTTATCTTCATAAAATAGGAAGTACTCCTCATATCCTATTTTTTAAGTTTTTTCAATCTATCGGGAATTGTTAGAAGAACTATTAAGCATATCAGTTGCTCCAAGAGCGTATAATTCACCTTTATTTGATGAAGGTAGATGAGCAAGATCAATATAAAAGATGAAATGCACAATTTAATTTGCAAAGGGGTGGATTCCATGTTTGTGGGAGAGAATAATTTGGTCGAGGTAGGGGTTAGTTATATTGGATTTATCTTATATTGAGAGGGGGGTGAATTAGTAATTATGCAAGTATGTATATTATTTATCTATCATATATTTTCACCGTTTAAAAACTCTTCAACAACTTAATAACATATGCAATAACACACAAATATCTAAAGAATAATTATATATCTATAAATACATGTGTATAATTAAATCAGCGGGAGATTGCAATTTCCAAGCATGAGCACCCACTCATTTATTTTATTTTCTTGCAGATGATACATACCCCATTCGACATAAATCCAGTTTGGTAAATAGAATTGCAGGGGCTAAAATATTTTCAAAGTTTTATTCAAAATCTGGTTTTTGGAAAGTGGCCATCAAGGAAGAAGATAAATTCAAAACAACCTTCAACATTCCTGTAAGACATTACAAATGGAATTTCATGCCATTTGGGCTAAAAATTCCCCTTCCAAATTTCAAAGTATGATGGATAATATATTAAAACCATATTTTGATTAGTTAATTGTATACATAGATCATATACTGGTATTTTCATATTCAATAGAACAACACTTCAAGCATCTAACAATCCTTTTCAAAGTTGTAAAAGAAGCTGGCCTAGTCCTATCCAAAAAGAATCTTGAAATGTTTCATACAAAGATCAGGTTCTTAGATCATATCATCCCAAATGGTACTTGGATTTTACAGCAACATACAGTTGAGTTTCCTAATAACTTCCCTGATAAGATTCTTGATAAAACCCAATTGCAGAATTTTCTGGGAAGTTTAAATTATGTCATCGATTTTTATAAATATTGTGCTAAAGATCGAAATATCTGAAATGAGCGATTAAAGAAAGAACCAACTCCCTGGATTCATGAGCACACTAAAGCTATCCAGAAAATCAAATCCATAGTAAAAACTCTACCAAATCCATAGTAAAAACTCTACCGTTTCTTGATATAGCAGATGATGAATGAACTCTAAAAGATCCATATACATTCTTATAACACATTTGCATTCATATAATACATTGGTAATGTTTTTCCATAAAATAGGTTAATATAATAAAAATCATATTAATAATTATATTTATATTAACATAAATTGAGATTTTGTAATAAAATTAAACTCTATTACAAATATGTAACATAAATTGAAGGTCTATTCTGGTGACCTTGCCAAAACAATTATGTACATATATTAAGTTATAAAGAGAGAGCCTCTATGGTATAAATTCATTAACAGATGGTGAAGCTATAGGTAAGGCTATTCACATCACAACTCTTCGGAAAATCTATTTTTTCTCTAAATCTGTGTTTTTTCCTCCTCTTTAGCACCTTCTTTCTTCTCGCACTGTGTCTTTTTCTATTATTTGGCACGACCCCCAAGCTTAGCAATGAGTCCAATTTTTCTTAGTTTTGTTGTGAGAAAGATTCTGCAATCAAATAGCTTATCAGTATTCAAAATCTAGTTCACAGTATATTTTATTCTAAGTCATTAATATTTTTACCTGTTTTCTTTAAACATTAAAGAAGATGAAAAAAAATTAGAGATAAAAATAGCATACAAATACACAAAAAAGTGACACTCTAAGTTTTGAGTAAAACCTGAAATAAAATGCTAAAAATAGATACCTTTGCAACTTATACAATACTACCTTTTAACCTGAAACAATGAGCATTTCGCCACTCTCTGACAATATGTAGCACGACTTGAAGAAAACTCGTCATTAGACACTACAAAAATAGGTTAACAATGTAAGAGTAATGAAACGGTTGTCCATAGAATATAACGAAAATAAAACAAGAGATAGTTGCGCTTTCCAAACGCCAATCTCACACAAATTTAAGCAAGCAATCGCAAAAGCACAATACATTGCTTAAATGTTTCTTACGTTTTTTTAAACAATCTTTCGGCGTTGAATGGTAGGAGAGTTGATTTGCTTGGACATTTCCATGATTGGGATAAACAATATTGCATAAAATAAAACAAGGGAGGTTGCTAAGCAACAAGTCCCTGCCCTAAGTTTTGAAGTCTGGTTGCTTGGCTAGTTGAGAAGTTAATCTTTTGTTCAGGTTACAATCAATTGCTTCTCCAGGCAACTCAATAAGAAGATGCAAATAAGAAGATTTTTCAGAATTTTCTGAATAACCTCAATAAAGTATTCTGTTTTTGTGCATGCATATTTATATACAAATTTATTATTATACTTTGGAATCTAGTTGCGTGCTTATATTAGTAGGAAACAACTTTTCCACATTGACTAGAAAGAATGTCGTGAAGAATTGTAAATATTCTGGAATTCTATCTGGCAAGGAGTTCTCGTCTTGAATGGCGACCTTGTCAATCTAATGGATAAAGTGCACCCAACATGTTTTCAAAACAAGAGTGTCTTCATTTAGGAATGGGCGATCATTTAATGTTGAATCTAAGGTAATACATTTCTAAAACATGCACATTGAAAATATTTCACGGGTTAAAGAAAAAGAGAAATCATAAACCCGACTATATAACACGTTACATGTTGGTATGATATTAAATGTAAGTATATATATATTCTACGGCTTAATAAGTATTTAATATAGTAAATTAAAGTATGCATGACATTACCCCAATGAACTAAACCTTATTCGAAGATTTAAATGAGTTCTCGTTCATGCACGCGTCTGAAATCTTGTCGGGGATGTGTAGTGTTTATATGGCATGAGAGACACGCGTTGTTAAATACATCTTAAAGGCAATGTATCACCCAAGTGATATCTAGGGTTACGGGTTCACAGGTATCCGTGTTCAAATGTGAATAAGCTCGAGTTGTTCCATGCTTTAGCCTTGTGTTGAGTTAGACTTGGTAGCATGGATTTATGTATTTCTTATTTCAAAGGTAAAGTTCAAGTGATGAAGGACCAAGAAACTCTACAGAGTATTAGAGTTCAGTGTGACGCATTCATCAAAATTGTGAAGGTGGAGAAACTTTATCAATGGTATAGTGAGTTCCTATGAACGGGCCCAACGCATTCTTCGCCATTATAGATATCAGTCCTTGCTAGGCAAGAAGATTACTGGAAATAAATTAACTTGTAGTATCTTACCTTCGGTCTATTACATGGTAGCCATTGATGCCTTTTTTCTTTCTCGCATGATATGGTCTGGGGTTGCTTGAACAGTGTGGTTGGCCAGCAAGAAATTTCATTTCGATATCCAGACTCTCGTCCAACAAATAACAAATGATTCAGCAGATCCCGCAGTTCAAAATCCAAACCGTATAGTTACTAGTTTTTTCTGAGTTTTTAACCACTTTATGGGAAGCATCTGAGCCCGCGGTAGCGAAGGCATAACAACCAGCAGCACCTGAGCCGACAGAAGGATTTACCTCGACCTACAGACAACATCCGATCTTCAATTTTATCCAGGGCTGGCACCATTGTAAGATGATAAAATGCTTTTTCCATCATTTATTTACCAACCATACTTCTCTGTTTCT
>LPNX010841779.1:57218-68938 GCA_001517045.1 Pseudotsuga menziesii
TAAAAAAAGGTCGCAAATGAACTTACCATATGTGAGTGAGGAGCATGCTATCCAGATCCAGCCCTTGCGTTTTGTTGGATATCTTGCTTGCTGCATTTGTCATTATAAGCTAAACACCCCGAGAGAGTGAAATTGCCATGATACATGAATGGAGCTTTAGAACCTTCTAATTAAACATTACAGTCATTTATATGATTTGCAGATGCTGGGTGATGAAAATACTTCTCCATTCATATATGCACGACGAAAATACTTCTACATTCACATATGCATTAGAATATGTTTCTCAATGGGCCAGAGTGCCACTAGTTTTCCATATCTATCCGTGCAAGGCTACAATGAACATAGTGTAAAGATTGCAATAGTCACTTAGCAGATAATTCTCAAAATTCATTAGCAATTATATCAAATCCTGTTACATCTAGTGTAAAGCCTAATTTTTTTTGTGAGTTATAGTCCATAGCAAATGTCTAGCCAAAAATCAATAGTCTATATGTTAGATGCCTTAATATTGCAGGAATTACATGATAGCAGACTGGCTTATGGCTCTGTCACCACTCTACTCTGGTTCGCCTCCCTTTATTTATGTCTGGGCCTCTATCTAGCTAGAGATAGTGTGTCAGGCCTAAATATCCGTCCTTCACTCTCAATGCCCGGGCATCCATCCGATGGATTCTTTTCAATAAGCGAAAAAGACGCGAGCTCATTCACCTACTTCGACTCTGGCGTCAATGGTCGGTATTTACTTACTTACGATATTTCTCTTGCAAATAGCTATTCCTAAAGTTTTCCTTTACTCTTTTGGCTTAAAACTTGGATAAGGGTAACCAGGGAAGACGCCCAAGGTAAATCTAAGCAAGTTTTAGCCAGGATTCAACCTGCAACTCAACCAGTAAGTCTTTTTTTCATTAATTCTTGTTCCAATTTTACTATGATTAAAACTAAACCCATTTCCAACAATTTTCATTATTCTTATTCCATTTTTTTTTCTGTGTGTTTTGAGGCAATTGGCATGGAGTTGAGCAGGATGGTATGGAGAGCAAAAAACTAGCATTTTGTCAAAGGTGAATATCTTCTCATCAATTTGGAGCGAACTATCCGATGAGGGAACCGACCAAAGATATATTGTTCGAGGAGAATTGATAAATTAGTCACTGATTCTGGATAGCTGATTAGTTTGTTGGCTTTCTCCTTTGAAGTTTGTTCAAAAAAGTAAGCAAAACTAGTATTCTGTGTGAGAGATTGAATAAGCACATTCAACAGACATAAATTGAAAATATGGTAATCTATTTTTACAATGAAATATTGAAACAACTTACAGAGCTATGCAATTAAAGAACTTACAGAGCTATGTGATTGCAGATCCTCCAACCTCAGATCCCCCAACCTCATATTGAAGATCCTCAGGCCCTTGCTTTATGATAATTGTAAGCAATGTTCTGAAATAGGTTTGAAGCAGTGAAGAGGCGATCCCAGTGGGTGGCCTCATATTGCAGATCCTCCTTCCGTTAATGATAATTGTAAGCAATGTTCTAGGTTTGAAGCGCTGAAGAGGCTATGGGAGTGAGTGGTAGCTAGAGGCGGTGGAAATGAGTACGAAATGAGTACATCGAGAATACATGGAGATAAACACACGGCAAACATGCAGGAATCCAGCGATCCAACCAAAATGAAACGTAAACAAAAAATTATATTATGGCTAACATTTAATGTTTGCTAACTAATGCTATAGCATTAATTTATTTAATCTATCAATTAAATATCAATGATATTTTGGTACTTTAATCGTAAGTTCGAAACGCAAAAAGTGAAAATGGCCTAGATTTGAGGCCAAATAAGAGGTCTAAGTTGTTGATTGGCCAATATAACGGTCGAAACATTTTCATTGGTCGAGATAAAAGCTATAGTAAAAGAGATCTGCATAAAACTTTGGTTAAATACTTGGTTTCAGTGCAAAATACTTGGTATCTGTGCAAAGACTAATGTAAACGGCGGCAAGCCGATTCATAGAGTCCCTGCAGCCGGATGGCAGGGACTAATAAGAGCCAGTACCGCCAATCATTCGGTATGATTACATTAGCGTGCTTCATTTTCCTTTAAATCAATTTCAAAGACGAGAAAAGTTAATTGAATCATGTAAACATTTACATAAACAACACAAGAAAATGAAAACGAAATTGCTGTAAAAAGAACTCACCAAATTCTATTTGGAATGTGTTGCCTCAAATTCGTACAGGGGCACATGTTCCAACTTCCACTTCCGCCAAGTTGGATTTTGGTAACGTGTATCTCATATTTAATGCACAATCTTTTGAATTTTAAATCGATAGAAACAAATGCAAGATCAGTCTCCCACCGCCATCCTCGTCGCGCATCATGTCCCTCCCAAACAGACTAGGCCAATGGTGGGTATGCTTCCATTAATGTCGTTTTCGGAACAAATTTCAAGTGCCTTGCTATGGATATGTCGTAGATCTCATTCGCCACGGCGTTCATTGAAGCACTTAGGGACGTTGTCGACGATCTCATAGCTTTTAGGAAGGATGAAATATTGATTTCCAACGCCTCCGGTGAGGGTGACAATATAAGAGATCTTCTTGCCTGTTTCAAGCGCAAAATTTAAGAAGATCCAACGGCTCTCGCCAGTTTCTTCGAGACATGGACCTCAACTTTATGATATAGGGAAGAACCGCCTTTAGCATTGCGCTAGCTTGGTTCTTTTGCTCGTTTCTTGCCCAAAATGGCCATCCTCTTGTCAACTTCTTTCAAGAAATTTATGGCGTAGTAAGTTAAAGATTCAACTCTCAAAAAATGGAACCTTTTTCACATAAAGAGCGCCAAGAATGTGTATAATTACACGCAGCACTGACTGAGAATATTTATCCAAGACGAAGTTTGCCTACAACCTATTTGCTTTGGGCCGCATGGAGAATGTTTGCGACCCGATTGTCTTAATTTCAAGCCCGCTGATAGGTTAAAAATAAATAATTAATCTCTTGCTGTATTGTATTCAGTTGTTTCCCTTACCAACCTTAAACGGTTCAATGCATGCTAAAAAAATGGCTGAAATTTAAAAGTTAACATTGGAGTTATATGAAGAGAATCTTTTTGCGAGTGGAGGAGTCGCCAGGCTGGGCACGCGCGTTAGAGGAGCTAGGGCTTTCAGGGAGCTGCAATGGCCGCCCCAGGGGGCGGGGATCCCCCTCCTCCCCCTTCAGCAGAGCTGGACGCCTTCAGGAGGTTGGTTGCCAGCGGAGGCAAGAGGAAAACCCCGTTCACAGTACCGAAATTCATCAAAAAACTGGAGGAAATCCCGGAAATAGCATTGCCAGAGACAACCTCGGTTAAAATTACACTCGCTCTGTCCGAGAGAGGCCTGGTCGGTCAGTTCATGGGGCTCTGGCCCTTGGCAAAAACCATTGATGATTGGATTCAGAGGAACTGGAAGCCTCATCTCAAGCAAGGAGTCACCTGCTATCCCCTGAGCAGTGGCTACTTCCTATTCGAATTCATAAATAAGGAGGACAAAGACCTCATTTTCAGAAACGGCCCATACTTCATGGGAACCCAGGGTCTGTATCTGAACCGCTAGACGCCGGACTTCGATCCCACGATAGATCTGCCCAAGGAAGTGCCGGTATGGGTCAGGCTCCCCAACCTGCCGGTACACTGCTGGAATTTTGAATCGTTGCAAATGATAGGCAATGGCATCGGGAAGTTCGTGGACAAGGCAGACAATAAGTCCATTTACAATTGTGCAAGGATATGCGTAGAAGTAGATCTAGAGGCAGGACTACCGGAAGCAGTGAAACTAACGGTGGGCACCTGGACACATTTTCAGAAAGTAGACTATGAACACCTCCCCTTTAAATGCAGAGCCTGTCAGGAACACGGGCATTTTCAGAGGGACTATCCGAAGATCCAAACACCAGAGAAGGATGAAGCTGAGGGCTGGCAGAAGGTCAAGAAAAGAAAAGCAGCCCCAAAACCAAAAGATTCTCGAAGCGTCCAAGGGAAAGACCAGCCACCTGTAAATCCAAAGCCACGGAAAGACCCTCTGAAGGAAAACGCATCAACCTCAAAGGAACCGGCGAAGGAAACCATTGAGATAGCTCCTCAACCCACGCCCCCCTCAAAAGATCCGGCGAAGGATAAGAGCCATTCTCCAGCAAAAGAATCTCTGAAATCGGATGATGAGCACATCAGCATAGGCTCAGATCCAGGAGTTGACTCAGATGAGGGGGCTACAGAGACCAGCAGCTCAATTGGATCCCCTGAAAAGAATCCAAGAGGAAGGAAGCCAGATCGAAAAAAAAGAGAGGAAAAATCATGCAGGGATGTCACAGCAGGGTTTCAGCAAACCATCCCGGACATGATAGAAACCAGATCTTCTAAGAAAGGCAGGGCTCCGAAAGGAGCCACCCCACCCTTCTCTTGATCCAAATACAGTTTGTCTCCTGGAATTGTAGAGGTCTGGGAAGTAAACCGAAAGAAGAAGCAATCAAAGATATCGTCAAAATGAATTCCCCAGAGATACTTATGATCCAGGAGATGAAGATGAAGGAGCCTGAGACCATCCAGGCTAGCAAAAAATTCTGGAAAAAAGGTGACGGAAGAGTAGTCAGCGCTAGGGGAGCCTCAAGAGGTCTAGCCACCTTCTGGAACTCCAACACGTTGATCTGCTAGAAGATTTCAGCAACACCCATTGGATTTTCACAAAATTTCTGCATAGAGACTCGGGGCTCCAGATCAGCCTCTTCAACATCTACGCCCCGGTTCTTCTCCTTGAAAAAAATGAGTGTTGGGATTCGTTGAACTCCTTCCTTTTAGCCAATCAGCATAACAACCTAGTTCTTGTAGGCGATATGAATGTTACCCTCGCCCTCTTAGAAAAAAAAGGAGGTTCCCCGGTTAGAGACCCGGCCCGGGAGTGGGTTGAAGACATCATGATGGACTGGGGACTGGAGGACATCAAGCCCAGCAAAGGAAAATTCACATGGAAAAATAAAAGAGTGGGACTAGGCCATATTGCTGCACGTCTGGATCGCTTCCTTGTTCATTCATCCTTCCTGACATTAGGTCTCTTTGCAAATTCTGAAATTCTCCAGGCCTGCACATCAGATCATAAGCCGATTTCCCTTTCTCTGACACAGGGAGAAAATCTGGGTCCTATCCCCTTCCGTTTCAGTCCCCTATGGGTAACCATGGAAGGCTTCAATAATGTGGTCTCGGAAACATGGAAAAAGCCTGTCACAGGCTCTCCATTCTTCATTTGGGAAGAAAAGTTGAGACGGCTTAAAGAAGCCCTAAAGAGCTGGGCCAAAATTCAGCCATCCCCAATCGCTGAAAGGAAAAAAGCCCAGCGCGACCTAGGCAACCACCAGCTGCTGATGGAGGACGCCTCGATCACTCCGGAGATGCTCAACACTGAAAATGAACTGCAAAAAGACCTGCATAAGGCGCTGAGGAAAGAAGAGCAATACTGGCGAATAAAGGCTCGCTGTCTTTGGCTCAAGGATGGAGATGAAAATACCTCCTTCTTCCACAAGCATGCAGAGGCCAGAAAGAATTACAATACCATAAGAGAAATTCAGTATCAGGATCAAACTCTCAACAAATTGGAAGAAATCAAGAATGCAGCCCACTCTTTCTACAAAGATCTCTTCGCAGAAGATTCAGAAGACCCCCCAAGCATGGAGCGCTACCCTCTGAATGTGATCCCTACGTTGATCAAAGAAGATGAGAACAGAATGATGATCAATCCAATTACAACTGAGAAAATTTACCAAGATCTCATTGGAATGAACCCCGACAAAGCGCCAGGCCCTGATGGGTTCTCGGCCAGCTTCTACACAGCCTGCTGGAATATCATTCAAAAGGACCTGGAAAAAATGGTTCGGAAATCTCAAAATTGCAGAAAAATAGGAGGGAGTACCAACTCCTCCTTCTTGGCACTAATTCCCAAAGAGAAAGGGGCTCAAAGCTTCTCCAGATATCGTCCCATCTCGCTGTGCAACACGGGGTACAAAATTATCACAAAAGTCATTGCAAACAGACTCAAAAAAATCCTCCCCAGGATCATCCTGAAAAACCAGGGGGGCTTCATCCAGAACAGACAAATTCAGGACAACATAATTCTAGTCCAAGAGGCAATTCACTCAAGTTGCCAAAGGAAGGAAAAAGGTATGTTAGTCAAACTGGACCTTGCAAACACCTTTGATAAAGTTAGACTAAACTTTCTCTTTGCTGTTATGATCAAATTGGGCTTTCATCCCCAATTAATCAGCTAGATAAGTGCTTGCATATCGGGACCCTGGATAGCCCCATTGGTAAATGGGAGACCGGCTAATTTTTTCCAAGCCTCTAGGGGGCTAAGGCAGGGCTGCCCTCTGTCTCCATTGCTATATGTCATTCAAGCCTCGGTCCTAAGCTTCCAGTTGGACAAAAATCTCCAGCAGCGATCTCTAACAGGGCTCTCAATTTCTGCCAGAGTAAAGAGAATAAATCATGCCCAATTTGCATATGATACCCTTCTCCTGAGTCAGGCTAATCTCTCCACAACAAGATCCTTCAAAAAAGAGCTGGACGCATACAAGGAAGCCTCAGGAAGTGAAATAAGCCTGAGGAAAAGCAAAATATATGGCTGGAACTGCCCCCCCATAGAAATGACTGAGATATCAAGAGCGCTGGAAATGGAAGGAACAGCAACGTGGGACTCAATAAAATACCTTGGAATACCGCTTGTGAAAGCCGCTCCCAAAAAGAACATTTGGATGCCCCTTGTGGAAAAGCTGAAAGCAAAATTATTGGCTTGGGGGGCTTCTTGGCTAAACAAAGCAGGCAAAATAATTTTAATAAACTCTGTGCTGACCTCCCTTCCGGTTTATCAGGCCTCGATTCTATTAGCCCCTAGAGGAATAATGAAGGAAATTGATAATCTCTTGAAAAATTTTCTTTGGGAAGGGGGACGGAATAACGAAAGGAAAATGCATCTTGTCAGCTGGGACAAGGTCAAAGCTCCTAAATGGGAAGGAGGGATGCAAATTCGAGATATGGCCACTCAGAATCTGGCCATGGGTGGAAAGATCGTCTAGAAAATAATAAGAGGCAAACAATATTGGAGCTCCAAAGCTCTTCGAACTAAATATTTCAGAGGTCAAAAAGAACGGTGCCTGGACCTCCCTCCCAGGACTCGTAAAGGCTCCCCTATTTTCTCCCTCTGCCTCAACTCCCTCGAAAAGTTCACTTCCTTGCTCACCTGGATTCCGGGGAATGGAACAAGAATCAAGTTCTGGGAAGACTCCATTCTATGGCAGCCCCCTCTCAATGCCTTGAGGGGAATGGAGAACATCAAAAACTGGCTCCATTCAAACCAAAGACTTACCTTTTGGGACTTATCTCGATGGGGCCTGGATGACTCGTGGATCGATTGGGACCTGGGGGATGTTCCGCTTGTCCTTGAAGCTGAAGCCTGCTCCCTTTTAGATGCCCTTCAAGGCCTCTCTCCCATTTCAGCTACTTGGAATGATAAAAGAGGATGGGGCTCCTCCTCGGGCCTCTATTCTGCTGCTGCTGGTTACGCAGCCCTTAAAGCCATCTCGTGGGCTGCCCCGGACCTCGCTGTATCGAGAAACCTCTGGCTTTACCCCTCCCTCCCCAAAATAGACCTTTTCTGCTGGTCCCTTCTGCATGGAAGCATTCTTACCTAGGATATTCTGCTCAAAAGAGGATGGGAAGGGCCCTCAAGATGCCCTTTGTGTGCCAATCATGAAGAAACCTCGACCTATCTACTCCTTCAGTGCTCCTTTGCTACAGAAGTCTGGAATACTCTCCTTGCTCAGCTCAATCTGGATCTTCCCTCCTCCATCACCTCCTTGTTTACCTCCTGGCCCGGCTGTGCTCCTTTTCCCTTAGACAATCTGAAGCTTATAAAGCATTGTTGGATGTGGTTCCCAAAAATCCTCTGCTGGAAAGTGTGGCTGGAACGCAACAATAGAATTTTTAGGGACACGTTAGCCACCCCTGCCCAAGTGGCCAATAAAGTAAAGGCACTGGTAGGAGAGTTGGTAGCCTCAAACTCAAATATCTCCAATGAATCTACCCCGGATAGAGAGGATTACAGCTGGTTTCAAGAGATTGATCCTTCCCTTCTCTCAAGGACTAAGATTGTCACTAAACACTACTTGTCGTGGGAGATCAGGCTAGAGGAGCAAGAGTTTATAAAATGGAGAGCTTCCCTTAATGAACATATCCTTCACGTGGACGGGGCCTTGAAAGGGAATCCTGGGCCGGCAGGAAGTGGAGGAGTCCTGCTAGACTATTCTGGGAAAATCATCCTAAACTTCTCTTGGGGGCTGGGTCAAAGAACCAATAACACCGCTGAAATTCTCGCCATATGGCAAGGACTGAAGCAAGCAAGAAGGCTATCCATTCAAAAGCTGGCTATAATTGGAGATTCCCGAATCATTATACAGGCTCTCATTATGAAGAAGGCCCCTAACAGTATGGAATTGACCCACCACCATTGGAAAATAATAAACCAGATGAAAGCGTTTGAAGAAGTAAAATTCTATCATGTACTCCGAAAACTCAATCATCTCGCAGATCATGAAGCAAACAACGGGGTCTCCGAGAGCAAAGGAGTTCTGAAGCTCAACGGAATTGAAAAAAATGAGCCCATCCCTTAATGGACATGGAATGTTGTCTTCTAGATCTGTCCAGAACGTGATTTTGACCAGAGGTCTGTCAGTAAGGCAAGATTCCCTTGCCGGCCTGCAGACTACCTGTCAAAGTACGCCCATGTGCATTCTGAGCAAGTCTCATGATCCTTGTCCTCCAAGAAATGGTACCGTAAGCTTGGGAATTCTCCTCCAATGGCCATCCTCCAGAGAAATTCGAGCAGAGTACCACAAATCTATGGAAATCCATGGGAATCAGATAAAGATTTGGAAACTAATGAAGAGCTGGAACTATATCAGGCCGATCTCTCCCAGCGATAAACGCACCCCACTCTCTCATTTGCAGAAATCGCCAGGCTATCTTCAGAGTACGCGTAAGAAAGCTGAAGGAGTGAATTAGCTCAGAAATGGCTGCAAGCTCGTCTTCCCCCATAGAGGCACGAATTCTTCAAATTCAATCCAGCTTGGATGATCTGAAGACAGCAGTCCAAAAGATGGAATCCAAACAGTTAAGAATGCAAAAAACGGGAACCACACGATGGGAAGCTATGAATCAACAACTCAAGGAGCTGAGGGAAGAGATTTTGAAGACAAACTGACCAGCATGAAAGATCTAGCTGAAGCTTCAGGAGGAATTGGGAATAGGCTGACAGAGCTGGAAAAAAAAGTAGATGCCTCGATCAAGGAGCATGGCAAAACTCCAAAACAAGAAGGTTGAATCTGGTAAGTTTTATCTCTGCATCTATAGCTGCTCTCTCCTTGTTTACGCTCATTTGAATTCCTAAGTATGTTTAGACTTCTCCAGAACTTTTGCAATAGCTCAGTCACTGTTGATTGCGTGGGCAGACCCGGGTTTACTATCATCAATCAACAACACCCCAAACTCACTGGCCCTTTCGGCGACAGACCGCGAAGCGATCTGAAGTCTCACCCGAAGTGAATCTAATGGGTTGGCCAAGACTCAAGTGTCTTGGACCAGGTTCTGCGCATCCTACTTCTTCTTTCCCGCTCCTGCGAGCCACAAGATCAACTAGCTTTGCGCATTGCACATCCCCTTCTACTCGCAGCGCTTTTACCCGTGCGATTCTTACCCCCCACGCAAGTCGCACGATTTCCTCTCGCGTCGCACAACTTTGACTTACTCACAATATTTTCAACCTTATCGCACCTCTGCACACCGCGAGACACCCAACCTCTCCTCAACGCTAAGCCCTCAGCTCGCAGTATCGCGCACCGCAGCTCCTCTGCCGGTGCGATATCGCCTCTCTGTGATATCCTACCACTACGACTTTGCGCTCTTAGCGTTGACTGTGCCGATGTGCGAAACTCTACTTCTCAGAAGTTATATTGTGATTAAATGGTCATTAGAAACAGACGTAAAGGAGTCTTTAAACAGCTTACTAAAATACTTCAACTTATCTCTATCTTCTTGCATTATCATGAGCTGAGCAATACATACATTCACTTACTGCAACTAACATCATGTGCATAATAACCAGTAACAATAAGCAAATACAATCACATTCATACAACACATAACACGCAGATTTAACATGGTTCACCCCCAGGATGGGAGTTACGTCCACCAAACTGTGCTTCTATTATATATCTTGAGGGAAGTTATCACAGTCTGTTGCACTGCATATGCAGCGTGAGATCTCTCCTAGATCTCTGGTCTATCTCTATCTCTATATTGCCTTTCTTTCAATAGATCCTTCCCTCTCTTTCCTCTCTGTGGATGGTTACATACAGACTCAAATGAATCACAGACAAGCTAGGTGTATGGATCGTTACAACACAGTCTGTCTGACTGATTCCTGAGTCTACCTCAAAATAATCTACTGACCGACTAACGACTCATCCTACGAGCCAACTAACCGGCTAACTGACAGATTAGCTAACCCTTTACAATACAAAATGCAAGCTTTTATAGGCGGCCCGAAGGTCTCGCCATTACAACACTGTGGGCCTGTCCCAATAGTAAACCCATACCCTAATTAGTGACAGTAGGTCCTCTCTGTCCTTGAGGTAGCCGCTTCCCGTCACACCACAGCTCTCTGCAGTCTTCCATGCTTCTCGGCACTGACCATGGGTACTATGCACCGCTTCTCTTTCTGTCCTTCGCCTTCAATGCTTAAGGCTCATTGCTCCTTCTTCTTTATGAGGGTCGCTGAGCCCTCTTGTCTTCCACCGCTGCCTTCAATGCAGTGGTTGAGCTTTCTTCTCTCAGCCGCTCGGGTACCGTTGCCTTCTTGAATTTTCTATCCCAAAAGTCATAGTTTCCGGCTCTGCTCTCCAGCTGGAAACGTGCTACAGCGTCGTAGCTCTGCCTTGTCCTCTTTCCGCCAAAACTTATATCTTTTCGCCAAAACTAGCAGCTTCTTCTGTAGCTGCGGGACCCTGCTCCAACAGTCCCCTAACACTTACTTGTGGCTCATCCTCGAGCCACCTGCAACAGGCTTCTCCTGCTGCAACTTATCCTTCGCCTCTTGCGAAGTGCGCTGTAACCTGCCTTGAAGTCCTGTGACTTCATTCTTCATCTCCTCAGCGCATTGCTTTGCCGAATCAAGCAATGTTTGATCAATCTTGGAGTCCTCTGTTCCTTCAATTTTCTCTCTGGTGGTTGTGAATTCCTTCACCTTCTGCTCAACCACGTCAACTAATTCTGTGATTTGCTCCTGAAAAGGTTGAAGCAGGTCAGTGATGTGCAGCTCCTTTGTTCTTAACTGCTGCACCTCTTGCTGTAATTGGTTTATTAATTCTTCACATTGATCTAGGAACTAAGATTCAATCTCATCAAAGAATTATTAACAATTACTCATGAATTGGAAATTTTCAGGAACAAAATAAGTTTCCTCTCTGTATATTATATAAACAATAAAGGATTACAATACCATGCATGATCAATGGCTTAACTCAATGAAGAATTCGAATAACTAAGGTACAATTCGAATTCCCATGCATGAGTCTAGCTTAACTGACTCTTTGCCATGCAATACCACTCAGTTAACCACTTGACAAAAAACCTTAATTGACTCACCA
>LPNX010841784.1:888-17918 GCA_001517045.1 Pseudotsuga menziesii
GATATCGAGCTGATCTACAATTTTCTATCCTCGATTCCAAAGTGAGGTTTTTGTATGGTCTCCCTAAACTAGTGTAAAGAGTCATTTTCCCCTTAGAATCACATTCATATCCTGTGGAAAAATATGTCTACCATCGCTCCTAGGCCAAGGATCAATTCCAACAATGCATATTTAATCATTTCCAGTTTTCCATGCCAAATTATTTTTGATGAGGTCAAAGGATTTTAACGCAAACTTCCCAATATTAGAGATGGAAATTTGAATCTTGTTTGGCCTACAAATACATTTACCCACGGAGTCTAGCGCTATGTACTTCTACATTTAGCCAAGGATTCTAGCGATATGTACTTCTAAGTAATGACATATGACCAAAGAGAGAAGGTGAATATCAAACACCAAATACTGAACAAAAATGTGTTTTTAAGGCCCCATCCTCTAGCATCCTTGGGCAACGTCAACCTGTCACCCACTTCATCCACTAGAAGGAATTGTTTTGTCCCTTCCAAAGAAAGTAGAAACAAATATTTCTGACTGTTTGCAAGATTCTTCTTGGAAACTAGGCTAGGGAAATCCAATAAACTAGGATTTCTTCTAACACAGCCTAGACGAAGACCAACTTACCTGCCTTTGATAACCATTTGAGACTCCAAAATTTTATTTTTTTTTTCAATTTTATTCAGTCATACAATGAAAGGTAGTGAACGGATGCATGCTTTTGTGCACTATGGACACTATGTGCATTGTGTGCACTGTTCATTTGTTAACCTTATGCACATTACTTCACTTGGTTCCAAGTTTCACCTCAAAATTCTCATCCACGCAGAATATATGTTCCCTCCATTAATTCACTGAGTGTTAACTACCTTTAGATGAATGTGAACTGATTGAACTGAATGTGAATTGATTTAACTGAATTTAACTGAACTCAATCATCAACTAACTGCTTGACCATTAGTTAGGATATTAACTGAATTTATTTAGTGCTTCACAATTATTGCCATCCATAAAAAACACTTTGCATAAATCAAGGAGTAGATTCCTTAATTAACTAAAACTTGTTTTCCACAACTTAGACTTAACGGATGTCTTTGCAATTGGAGGTATGGAATGGGTAATTCAAATCCTTACTCTATCTCTATGATCATCTCATTTATCATTAATTAATTTCTGCATGGTCCATATGTGTTTAATTAATTAATCATCTTTATTATAACATAATCGAAATGATTGTTCCATACTAGTGATCATATGTATTACCCCAATTCATATTGTCATATTCTAAAGTAAATCACTCTAGGGGTAGTCAATCCCTATAGGAGACTTATAGCACATAGTGACCATGACTGACAATACATCACATAACATATCCATATGAATTGATACAACACAAGTCCTATCTTGATACACCACAAGCTAGATGGTCTTGATACAACACACACTAGATGGTCTTGATACAACACTAGACTATTCTTGATACAACACAAAACTCCAATCTTGAGAGAACACGTGATCCTGGCCTTGATACAACACAAGGTCCCAACCTTGATACAACACAATATCCTGATATTCATACAACACAAGATCATAGTACATGCATCTTTCATGAATAATACTTAATACAACACTATGTCCTAGATTGATACAACACAATCTTCCTTAACTTAACACAACATAAGTTCCTGACTTGATACAACAAGAGTCTCTTGACTTGATACAACACAAGTTACTAAACTTGATATAACACAAGTTCCATACTTGATACAACACAAGTCTCCTGGAGATTGGATACTAATGTTGTACATTTCACAAGGGAAGCCTTGGAGAAGTCCTCTTTTAGCCAAAAAGAATGGTGAGGCTGCTTCACTGAATGAACTAAAATGGAAACCAAATACATATAGTCCATCATCCAATTGAGGAATTCTGAAATGGCCCTATCTTGAGCTTTTAATAAATGGGATTTTTTTCCTCTACCCTTTCCTACTGAAGGGATACCAAGATCCTGACCAAGACCCAGGGATGAACTATAGTTCACAAGATAAGTCAAGATCTAACTAGATCTGAGATTGTGCAAAATTATTATGTTATCAAACGAGGGCTAATTTGATGTTGTTGATAAATGGGGAGAGGGAGAAGAGGGTTTGTTTTGTTGCTGAGAATAGACCTCCTAGGAGTGAGGGTTGCATGAAATAGCTGGGGGGGTACATCCATGCGCATAATAATTGACAAATTAAAAAAATGCAAAGAACCAGAAGTAAAAACAACATCAAACATACCCTTCTCAAGGTCTTCTAGCCTATCCTCTGCAAGTTGAGTATAAACTAGAGAATGATCTTGACCCCTTTATTCCACTTCCATAGACACATTGAACTGAAAAATTTGAGGCACATGAGACTCTTCCTCGGTGTTGTATTTTGTCTCCATTCCTTGGAGTAGAGGAGATCCTTCTTCTAATCAAACAACACATTGACCACGATCTCCTACAACCCAATCCTTTTCTCGAAATGGTTTATTATTATGTGGAGTCACCTCCTTGTGACCTCTGAAGTGAAGCAAATAGTCCTTCTCTAAATCCCAAACTTCGTGACACCTACGACACTTGAAAATAATTCCTTCGCAATCGAGTGTTGAACATAATAATTCTCCCCTCAAACCAACTTTAGATCCTTCAGGAGCCTGACTTGAGTGTCAATCTTAATTAAAATTATGACAAAGGACATTTTGTTCATTTCCTCAAAGGTCATGTTTGCACCTAGAAAGACTCTAAGTGCATTGCTAATATGATTTAATGCATCCACCGGCTAGAATACTAAATAAACACCTAGCAATCTAACCCAAATTAGAGCCACATTAAGATGTTCCTTCTTTAGCCTACAGGGGTGTAGACTGACTGGCAAGTGCCGTGTAAATGAAGGAATGTTGTAAAGGAGGTCTCAAGTTCAAATCTCACCCTGACTTATCCGTGCCCCATGCTTGCAGGCTGTGTGGACGCACCTGGGGTTATAGTGGCAGCCGACGGGAATGGACCCCGTGTCACACAAGTACCAGAACCGCTCAGTTACCGATTCCCCCAGTACAAAAAAAAATAAAAAAAGATGTTCCTTCTTTGGGTCGAAAAGGGGAGTTCATCTCTTAATGAGTATAGGGATCAAATTTATGCTCCAATTTTGTCCCATAACCCATTGAGAGTCCTCTTGATATTCCAAAAATAAAACAAACCAACCGTGAGCCATGGATTTGACCATCAGAATGTATTTGATTTTATAACCCCAATTCTCCATTTTCCATCCTAACGTTCCTTCCAAATACCAACTCAACTTATTCTTGTCTTTGAATTGCACATCTTGCTTTTCTCTTCCTTCCTTACCTAGGGTATATGTGAGCTAAATTAGGATTGCAGACATTATGGGCTATATCTTGGACTAGACCCTGAACTAACCCTTCATTTCCCCCAGTTGAGACTATCCTACCCTACCCTTTTGTTTCTTTCCTTAGTCTGTGGTGAAACCCTATAGCTGTGATGTGAAACCCCTTGGTCAGCAAGGAATAAATCCTACACGAACTGGTTGGAAATGTGAGGATTCAAAGGAGGGAAGTGATACACTTACAAACCCTCCTGAAGGGAATATAAACACTAAATATGGACCTGAACTGGAAAACCCGAGTCAAATGCTAAACCAATAAAAAAGGTTTTATACCCTCTGAAATTGCAGGAACAAGGGGAGATGTTTGCTTTGCCGAGAGGAGGGGAGAAGTCAGGGGAGAATTTTTTTTTATGCTTGCAAAGAGGAAAATAACCCATGGGGAGGTAAACCAGTCGATGCTCCTTCGATGAAAACCAAGGGAAAATGACATGAATCCTCCATTCTGTTCGACTTTAGAAAAAAAAGAACCAAATTACTACCACTATCCGCACTAAAAAATGACCCCTCAACCTCCAATTGTTTACCTAGAAGCACATCCCAAATGTGAACCAATGCAATTAGATCCTCCAATTAATCCACTAATTCTAGGCCACCCTTTGAATTCTCCACCAAAATAAGTTATTCTCAAAAACTAAACTTACCTCCAAGGCCATACTTCCGTTGTGTTTCCATCACCTTGTCCAACGCTATGCAATGTTCAACTCTTTAGTTGTCATTTGAAATTATATATATATATATATCTACCAAAAATTTTCTAATAATATCTTATGGAGGCCCTCTATATTTATAAGATGAATTCCGTATAATTTTGTAGAGATTACTAAGCACATTATTACAATTGATTTGTTGATTTTTAATTTTTTAATCATGTTATAATATATTTTATATTTTCTAATAATATCTTATGCATTGATAGCCCCAAGAGTTAGCTCAATCGGTCGAGCAACCGTAGTTAGGCCTCCCGGCATGTGAGGTCGCGGGATCCATTCTCCTCGACGCTCTTGGGGTTAGGCATGAAGTGTGCCAAGAGTGAGGCCCCTTCGGGTGGGCCCTCTTGAAATTATTTCGTGGATGTAGCCCGTCGGTCAAGCCGACGCGTGAACCACATTGAAAAAAAAAAATCTTATGCATTGATTATATATTGTAGTATGTCATGCCCATTGTGAAATGTGATATCATTATATATTAGTAATTACCCTTTTCGTGATGTGAGACTTATAATATGTATGGTCTCATATACAACGATGCAAATAATAGGATTTATATGTGTCATTTAACAAGAATATGATGAGATATTTTGTCAATATTTCAGATGTTACCTAACATTAAAATTAAATGAACTATGAGTATATTAAAAAAGTTAAATGTTTATATAGAAAAGAGCGAATATTTTGCAGAGTTTTATTAATAGAATAAGGGAAAAACAAACTTTGTAATATTTAGAGAGATATGTTTATATAGAAAAAGAAGAAACATTAAGGAGGGAGATTGAGATGATAAAGAGAATAGTTTGCAAAGTTTTATTATAGAATAAGGGAAAAATGAAAACTTTGTAATATTTAGAGAGAGAAAGATGTTTATAGAGAAAGAGGAAATATTAAGGGAGGGAGGGAGGGAGGGAGGCAGGGAGAGCCCCATCCCTCTACAGCTAAAAGTAATCACAATCACGGGGAAACAATTTTGAGGGGATTTATTGCTCTAAGAGTCCCTTTGCGGGTTTTCTGTCTCCTTGACCTTATGTCCAGAACGAACGGATCCATGGACGAATCTAAGGTTGATTTCCTTTCCCTTAATCTGGGAGAAGCATAATTTTAAACTTGGTAAATACCCCCTATAAACCTGGAATTCAACAATGGTTTGATGAATCTATGGGGCCTGAAGTGGTATCTCGATCCCCTTGACCTAAAAAGATTACATGGATCCTCTTAAGTCGACTTTGAGTCGAGGGTCATTCCTATATCACTATACAAGCTACTACAAGTATGAGGTCCATTGACCAAGTTTTGCGAGGGTGGTAGATCCATATCCACCTTATTAACAATAATGGAGGTTAATTCATCCTTTTGGATAATACTGGTCTCGTCAAGACTATGAGAATATTTTTTTGTCGATGCCCCAGAGGCCTCAGAAACTCTAGCATATAGCAAGGGAAAGAGAGGTTCCTTCTATTGAGAATTTATCTAACCCATTCATTAGGAAAAACTATAGGCTCTATGACACTCTTTAAATTGGGAAGACTAATCGTGGGAAGTTCCTTAGTGGGGACCTCTTCCTTATCGAGTCTAAACAAATCACCTGAAAGAATATCTACCCTCTATGGGGTATTCTGGACATCAAAATAGACGGTCTAGCTATAAGCATGGTCGAGGAATCATAGATCATAGGAAGGTTGTGAAAATAAACATTTCCATCAAAAGTAGACAAAGCTGGAAAAAAACTAGTTCTAGGTCTATAAAATGGGGGAACCTCTCTCTACCCTTTCGAGAAAACAAAGGACAAGTAGTGGGATTCTCCCACACACCCATTACCCTCATTGAAACAGGGACCCAAAAATTTTAATAGATGACTAGGATAACAACCTCCCAAAAAATTAGATAACTAGATAAATCATAACTTTCAAAGGCCTCTCCTAATCAAGAGTCTAAAGAGTATGAACATACTATGTTATTATACTTAGAGAGACAAGATTCCAATAGAGAACCATTGGATGATAATTCAAATAGAAGTTTCTTGTGCATACCTTTCTGAAAGAGATAAGATGAAAATATTCATCTATTCCTTTCAACTCCTTGGTTCTTATAGTTCAATGAAGAAACCTCCACTTCCAACTCACCCAACATTAACTCTTTAGGAATTGAGGAAGGGCAGTTTGCTGGTGATAGAAAAACTGCATCCAAAAAATTCAATTGTGGGTTATCTCCTACTGCTTCCATAGGCCCTATATCCTTATAAGATGAATTTTGTATAATGTTATAGAGTTTAATTATTAAGAACACTATTACAATTGAAATGTTGGTTTTTCAATTTTTTAATCATGTTATAATATATTTTATATTTTCTAATAATATCTTATGGATTGATTATATATTGTAGTATGTCATGTCCACTGTGGAGTGTGATGTAACTATATGTTTTTAATTATCCTTTTGGTGATCTGAAACTTAAATTTATGTATGGTCTCATATACAAGGGTTGCAAGGATTTATATGTGTCATTTAACAACAATATGAGCCCAAAGGGGTTGAATCCATTAGTGAAGAGCGAGGAGTTTATCATGAGTGGGAAAGGTTAGAGGGCCTAACCTGGAGCCATGGGGGAACCATGAGGTAGTGGTCTAACATGTGGTTCCACCCAGAGAGATTGTATTAAATGATCTCGTGAACCATGGACACAGAAGTGGATCAAATCCCACCCCCATGTGCTCCTAACATTCTTTGATGTTGAGATGTAAACAAACCGACAAGCAGTGTATGCCTTGAAATAGAGGTCGTTGGTTCAAATCCCAAATAACCTATGATCCATTGTGGTAGGTGCGGTGGTTTCACCTAAGGGTATGTTAGACACTGAGAGTGGGGGTGAATCAGTGTAAAGCCAATTTTACAACTTTTCTTAACTTGTCACAATTAACTACCAATTCATCATTCCATTATTCTACCAATCTCATAATCATTTCATAAAAATCTTTCACTTCATCATTCACATATCATAAGCATTTGAATCATCAAGAACCATAACACAAAAGAACACAACACCATAGAATTTTGTAATCTTTTTGTATTAGTTTTGGTCCGGCTGCAACCGTTAGGTAAAATTAGCACCTACTGATACAAAGAGCACCTACTCTGCATCCAAGACCCTGCCTGGTTTTCTTAGACCCTGCTAAGAAGGGTTTGAGGTATCCTAACCTCATATGAAAATCAAGCTTGCATTTACAATTTAAGCTCAATGTATCACTGTCACATCACACCATATCTACAGGCACATCATTCTGACTATAACCACAAATACATCATTCATCAAATTGCTGCCAGCATCATACAATCATCCTTTCTTACTGCTGTACATACACATCATGTCAATCTGTTCATCACAAGCAATGCTGCTAGTCATCTGCTCATCAAACATGTCATCTACACTGCTGTCATAGTCAAGTCAATCAACTTGTCTCTTCTTTCACCATCAATCTGTTGTCATAGTCAAATCAATCATGTCACTACTTTCACTATCAATCTGCTGTCATAGTCAAATCAATCATGTCACTGTGTGAGCATTATATCACTTGTAACTTGACACTTCTTTTGTTGTAGGTGTCACAGTCACGCTGTCAAGCTCACTCAATCACAGTCAGGAATATCACTACCAAGGTAAGCAAATCATACTTGTCACCCTTGTACCGAGGTCTTCAAATCCTGCTAATCATAAGTCAGCTATACAAGGCATTATCATACAAATATACATGTCACTGCTTGCTGCTTATCACACCACAACTTCTTCACTGATTGCTTGTCATGCAATTCTCACTCTCTCACTATCAAGTATCTCACATGCATATACTTTCCTTCAAGAACCTATCAAGTCTTCATCAAAACACTCATGCATATATTAAATCATTCTTGATATAATTATCATTCCATGAACTGTCATACATACTAGAAGAAGACAGTGTGACACTTTGCAAAGAGTGTCAACTCCTTTAGGATAGTCAACTTGTCATGATCCAGGTTGTCAACCTCAACTTTGCTTCATCACCCACTTCATCATGATCCTCACAGTTCGTCAACAGTGTGCTTGAACTCTCATAAGCTGTGCATATCACAACTTTTAGACTTCATGCTTGGGCTGTGTATTAGTGTCATGACTCGTCATCTCTGTTCATCAACCCTTCAACCTGTTGCTCAAGAATCTCCAAGTCATCGAGAAGTCTACATATATGCCAATTCATTTAAGGTACTGCACACTTCAATATTGCTCATGTCTTCAAAGTTTGCACATGTCATCTAGGTCATCTAAATGCTTCAAGATCATCAAAGGTCTTCTCAATTTGATGTTATTCATCATTGTATGCATCATATATGCATCATCATGTCTTCATTTGTCTTTTAACACTCCACTGTTTCATATACTTCATAGTATATCATTTCACTTCACTGTTTCATAACCATCATATACCATTACTGGGCATACATACAACACTATGTAACTACTGTATCATTGTGTGCATGCTGTGACTGTGTATCAAACTAGAGTATATCATTTCACTGTATGTTAATACATCAATGTCATCTTACACTACAACAAAAACTGGATTTAGCGTCGAATTTAGCGCCGGATTTTAGTGTAATTTTTTCCCAACTGTGGTGAACAATCTGACGCTAAACCTGGTGCTATTGTACAATTTCGTAAAACGCCATCTATTGCATCTTTTTTTCCATCCTTTTTAACATCCATTTTTGCGTCCATTTTTGCACCCAATTTTTTGCATCTAATGTTACGCCTTTATTTGCGCCCAATTTTTCAACTTCTATTACATATTTTTTTGCGTCCTTTGTTACATCCTTGTTTGCACCGAGTTTCACGCTCATTTTTGCATCCAATGTTGCGTCTTATTTTTCTCCTAGTTTTTCATCGAGTCTTACACCCAATTTTGCACCATGTTTTACATAAAATTATGTGTCCAATTCTGCATCTAGGTTTGCATCCAATTTTAGGCCCAATATTGCGTCTAGTTTTGCGTCCAAATTTACTTATAATGTTGCATCCCCATTTGCATCTAATTTTGTATCTTCTTTTACGTCTTTTTTTGTATCCATGTTTGTGCCAAATGTTTCATCTCGTTTTACGTCATATTTTGCATCTAGGTTTGCACCTAGTGTTGCATCCCGGTTGATGTCTTTTTTTGCATCTATGTCTGAGCCCAATTTTGCACCCAGTGTTGCGCCTAGTGTTGTGCCTAGTTTTGCGCCCATGTTTGTATCTAATATTGCATCTAGTTGTGTGTCCAATGTTGCATCCCATCTTGCATTCAATATTACGTCTAGTTTTACATCCAATGTTTTGTCCCGTCTTGCATCTAAAATTGTGTCTTGTTTTAAGTTTTTGTTTGCACCAAATGTTGCTTCCAGTTTTGCACCTGGTGTTACGCCTAGTTTTATGTCCATCGATACACCATATTTTGTGCTCAATTTAATGTCCAATTTTACATCTAGTTAGCAATCCACTTTTTCATCTATTGTTGCGTCTAGTTTTGGACATATTATTACATCTAGTTTTGAGTCATTAATTATGTCTAGTGTTGAGTCTCTTTTTGCATCCAATTTTGCGTTTAGTGTGACATCCATTTTTGTGTCCACATTTGCGTCTGACATAAGGTTGGATTTTGCATCCACTTTTGTGTTTGATGTGACGTCCACTTTTACATCATGTTTTGCATTTAGTATTGCGTCTAATATTGCATCCATCTTGCACTACTACATTTTTTACCTTTAGAAATACATTGCAATATCATTAGGGCATGGAGGAATCGAACCACCAATCTCCTGCTTGTAAAGCAGGTGCTCTTCCATTGAGTTAGCACCCTTTAAGAATCAGGAAGAGGAGCAATATTAACACATAGATTTCATCATTTGTAATTCTAATAAAAGACAATAAGATCCAAAGACAAACATGTTTAAAATCCAATTTATTTTTCCAAACACACTAATAAGCAAAAAATCTACCGTGCTCAGGCAACAAAATATCCTAAATAATTACACAATTTATTAAAGTGGTCCACAAAAGGGTCTTAGAGAACAACATAATGTATCAATGCATACCTAATAACCTAAACTTGATATGGACAAAGAATAAGGGATGTGTTTAATAAATAGTTGTAGAATCCAATTAAGGATGTGTGTGTTGCTACATAAATGTTGTTATTCATTGATGGTGTGATTTTGTTCAGCATGGATGTTAAGAAAAGAACTCATGAATGGTTACTAAAAGAATATGCCTACTATGTGCATCATGCATGATATAATGAATATTTTAACAATGTACACCAACAAAGACAATTTATATTAGCAAAAAAATTATTAGCCAAGGGCTCACGACCAACCCTCGGGCAGACCCATAAGGGCATTCGTGGCCTAATTGTCCCTTCGGGAAGCCTGTAGGCATACACGTGAGGGTGGTGTAGCAGCCCGAGGCTGCACAGACCCTCAGGGCAGCCCACGGGCCAGCCCATAGGGGCACAGGCTAGTTGCTATCCCTTCAGGCGACAGCATAGCTGCCACACAGGGCAGCTAGTAAGATGTCTGGCAACTGAGGCCCAGATCAAGCAAACAGGGCTACCACAGCCAACCGGGCAACCCAGACAAACAGACGGGCAGCAAGGAGGACAGTCCAGGCAGTAGATCAGGCAGCTGTACATACAGGTGTAGACAAAGAAGTACGAGTAGGCAACTAGCAGGGTACAATCGGGCAGCAAAATTCAGATCTGGGCAGCCTAAAATTGTTAGGCAGGAGAGGGAAAAGCCCTAAATTGCGAAATTTTGATGTAATTCTAGAAATTGATCTTTTGTTTCTGTGGTTAACCCTATTGGGGTTTGTGGAACTTTTTGAAGAATTTAGTCATCTCATTTACGAGATGAGTTGCTAACGCTTCTTGGGGTTTTTGTCCTTTAAATAATCCCCAGTGACAAAACTCTTGTGTCCATTTTGTTGATGTGCTGAATGTTATTTTACTGCACTTGTCATTTGTTTAAAGTTAATCTGCGAATTTTTTAAGTATTCATGCTAATGCTAAATTCAACAGTTTGGTGCACACATTGAGCCTTTTGATGCATGATATTGTCAAGCATAAGGAGAGTGGATGAATATGACTTGTAGAAGAAAGGAAAGAAACTCATCAAATTTATTACCTAGCATAAGAAGTTCCACTTCATTTATGGCACCTACTCTAATTTGTTATTGCTTAAGATTGCAGAAACTAGATTTGGTAGCTATTTCCTCACCTTTAAGCACCTATTGAAGATAAGACAGGGTTCAATTGATATGGTAATGAGTGATACAAAAGGATAGCTTGAGTATTGATAGAAATGATGCTAATGCAGAGAGGGAAGCCATTCTTGATAGCACTTTTGGTCACAAGTTAGTTATGTTTTGCAACTCATCACACCAATTTATAACATGATTTGATTTGCAGATTTAGATCCCCTAGCCATTGGGGAGGTTTATGATCAAGTGGACACCGTGCTAAGCAAAATTAAGAACATTGTTGAGCCTAGTGATGCAAACTTGTAGAATCATACTTGAATAAAGTGGAAAAACTATTCAACTACATGCCTCAGCATATGTCACTATGTTCTTACACCAAAATACTATCATCCATCATGATTACAACTTGCAAGCACCAATGGTAGGTGGGGTGAAGAGAAAACCACACCAAGGTCCAAAGGTGCAAGCTGGTTACATGCAAGCATTAAACAAACTAGTCTCTGACGAGTGTGATACCATACGACAAAGATTGATCGACTAGATCAGTAGCATTGGAATCCATGGCTTTAATCGTGTCCATGCAATAAGAGATCGAGATAAAATGTCTTTTCTCAAGTGGTGGAACATGTATGGCAGTTCTTCCCACAACTACAACATTTGGTGGCACAGATGCTTTCAAATGTTGTGAACACTACTTCTGCAGAGAGGTGTTGGAGCACATACAACTCCATCCACAACTTCAAATGAAACAAGTTGAATGTAAATCAATCAGAGAGTTTGGTTTATGTGCATGACAACTTACAATCATTTTCCCAATATTGTGAGGAATCATAGAGGAATCATAGATGGATAAAGCATATAACACTTGGGACAATAATGCAAAGGAGGGTAATTTGAAGAACAACATTGGTTTTGGACCACTCAAAGACTGCTCTTTTTGATGATGATTCATGGTGGGATGCAACCCCATCTACTGCCATGGTCAACATGACAAAGAATCCAGCAACAAGAGCTTCATATCCAGGTTAATCTTCACAATTACCGGATCCACTACCAAACCGACTTAGGGGTCATGGAGGTCTATCTTTGTGGCGCCTTGAGGAAGGAAAAGTAGATAGAATAATTGTTTATCCTTTTTCACTTTATTTGCCATAGATATCAGCACAATTTAGTGTTTTAGTCTTCAAATTGTAGTTAAATTATAACTTATCAAGATGGCCTATTTTGCAAACATAACTCTTTGGTCATGTGGATAGCCAATTTGATTCCATGACTTCATGGTCTAAATCCTATTATATGGTTGAAATATTTGTAAGTTTGTAAATACTAGGTAGCTGTTACTCTGAATATTAGTCATTAATCTACTATGGATGGCATTTCTAGCTTCATAATAATGCAGCATTCATGTACTAAATAGCACAAATGTGCATGTTTCCATATTTTCTACAACTAATTTGTCATTTTGCACCTTTTTGGGGAATATATAAAAATATATGTTATATAAAAAGCCTCCCGAGACAGCTTCACTCCCAGGATTTTTAGGAAATGCCACTCAAGGCATTTCCACTCCTTCCACGTCACTCTGCACTTTGGTAACATTGTCCCAAACTATGTGGTAGGCCATGCGCAGATCATGCATAAATGGCTAGATACAAAACTAATAATGAAACAATCAGAGCCGAGGATGAGGATTTCATGGACGTTGTTGATATATTTATGGATTATCTTAAATATGGAATATTGTTATGGTCACCTAATGCTATAAAAAGGGACCTATCGTACATTTGAAGATACAATGGGAATGGATTGATTACTCTCGTACCAAATGTTAAATTAAACAGGCACAACAATAAAGTCAGAGTCACACAAAAGTAGAGGACAACAGGGGTTTACAGTGAAGAAACCCACAAGGGGAAACTCTAAGCAATCATTCCAATCCATGCATATAGCGTCAGATGTATAGTAGGTCCCTTCAAATAGCATTAGGAGACCATAACAATGTGATTTAAGATATTGCTGTCATAAAAACATCCATGAATATCTCAATATCCTCCATGAATCATCATCCCTCACGTATCTCATTGTCCTCACTAGTTTTGTACATAGCCATTTATGCATGGTCTGTTATGTTACATATTAGAAATGTATTTATGCAGCCACATAGTTTAAATATTAATCATCACAAGTATGAGTTATTCCTTCAATGATTAAGGGAAAAGCATGCATAAAAGGCATTGTGAGTTGTTTTGATGAATGTGATTTCCTCAATCATAGCAATGTGAAGGGAATGGCATAAACATTTAGCAGTAGCCAATTATCAATCACCGTTATGATCCCAATCCAAGGATAAGAACCTAAATCTTAACTATTTAAATTGCAAAGAAGCTCTGACACACAGATCTGAACTATTAGAACAGAGATCTAAGACCCTGTGCAGACCACAGCAGATAAATCTGCTAGGAAATTTTCTGCTTTATGGAGATAACAGCTAGATTTGATAATTATTGCAACAAAAGGATGCCTATAATCAGTACTCAGCCATTCTAAACAAAAACTTGCTAATTTACAACAACTGAATAAACGATCTGACATAATTCTGAAAACTGATTTTTTTGTATTTTTCTTCTTTCTTCTGAAAATATGGAAAAACTAATTTAGCAGTGCAGAACTATTTCTGAAACTCAAAACCGAATGATGATGATGCTATCACTGATAATACAATAGGAGTGCTCAAATTCCACCCACTTTAAGCAACGCAAGGTTGCCAAGCTTAGCCTCTAAACAACCCACCAGATCCACCAAACCTTAACATTATTTAATCTAAGGCATGAAGTAATATTTATAGTTAATTTTATATCTCTTCACCATAATGACCCCATCCACCAATACTAGCCCTCATACAATACCAAGGTTTTTTTATTCAGAGTTCTGGCACTTCTTAGCTAGCAGACCACAAAATTCTTCGGGTATCATGACAGGGCCCCCACCGTGAATTATTTTGCCCCAAACCAATCGTAATGCTGACTGTTGAATTTTTTTTAAGCCTTACCATTCAGTAGCTTATAAGAACATATCCTTTGTACATAGTTGCTCATGTTGTTATTTTATTCAGAGTTCTGGCACTTCTTAGCTAGCAGAGCACAAAATTTTTTGGGTATCATGACAGGGACCCCACTGTGAATTATTTTGCCCCAAACCAATCGTAATGCTGACTGTTGAAATTTTTCAAGCCTTACCATTCACTAGCTTCTAAGAACATATCCTTTGTACATAGTTGCTCATGTTGTTATCAGTGCTTGAAGGAAAAAGTTGAGCAATGGGCCTACTTTCTTCTCTACATTTCTAAATCATCGTGTTCATGAGTTTGAACACCAAAAGAATCATGTGAATCAAGAGCGTCTATTCCGATCTATTGCATTGCCAATTCCAACTGAGATTTAAGATGAGCTCTATCACACATCTCCAAGATAGGTCCAATAAAGACATAAATAAGAAAAAAAGGCTCAATGGAATACTAATGACGCATCATTATCCTTGTCTGTTTCAACAACTTTACTCAAAAGACCAGTCCAACGCATTGATATCTGTTCATGCTCTGACAGGGAAATTTTATAAATGTACGTCAATGTAAATCCATAATTATATATTCATGTACATCAACGTATAGCAAATATAGGTTTATCGGTTGTAGGTGCAGATCATGATGTTAAAATACAATGATATAAGACATCACTCTAGCACAACAAACAACAAAACTGCTATCAAAAGGATACCCAAACCTGATTGGGCAAGAATGATCCCACCCCAGCACTTACCCAATAAATAATCCATCCAAGTAACGAAAAACAACAACAAAAACCATAAAAAAGTTGTGTTCACTGAGAACCCATTGGGTCCTAACCACATTGGGACAAAAGACACTGTTGACCTTTCTAATCTCTACCAATGAATCTTCACTAGTGGGAACTTCCTTCAAATTAAGAGAATATTGAATGAAAATTATTAATGAGTTCCTAAAATTGACTGAAATAGAAATCACTCATGCCTTGATTTTCTCCACTTTGCTACACCATCCTGCTCAAATATCACACACATTAAAACTCCTATAGCTTATTAGTTTCAATTTTGAAGGTCCCAACATAGCTATCAATCCTCGATCCAGCATTTATTCTGCTTGTACCAATGCTATCAGACCCAGAACCCGATTTGCCAAAATATCAAACTAGACCATAAACAAAATTGCCAATATTTCAGACCATAACAAAATCAGGAATAAAATCTGAAAAACATTGATCACATAAGAAATATTGAAATTTTAATAAAAAAATTATAAATTCATGTACATCAATGTAAATCCAATCCATTAGACAGAACATATGAAAATCTTAAATCAAAAGGGGCTTGTCAGGTCGGTGAAAGGGGTAGGGTGATATTGCCCTCACCAGGAATCAAGACTCACCAGTAACAAGCTCGTATTTCCACCACGGACAGGGCTTTTGCTCCTGTGCACATCCTTGACCCCCTTTTTTCCCCCCCAATCATGGACCTTGTTCACTAATTTACCATTCTACTGATCAGGCAAAGCATTTTCTCTCCTAGAATCCCGAATATAAACTCTACCATAACTCGAATCCTTACCTTGCAACGAATTCCCGTCGGCTTCCACGGCCAAATGTGTTGTTTCCCGGTGAATATTTTTGTCCCAAGGGCATCAGTAAGTGGACAGACTATTTCAAGTTCACCATAATCGTGCTTTTACACCTTCCCGGGGTGCTCAAGATTCCCTTCTCAGCTCTCCTCTACGCCAGATCAAGACGCCCTTCTCTCCAGATCGAGATGCCCTTCTTGGCTCTCCTCTGCTGCAGATAGTTACTAGATTGAAATTTTGAGGAGGGAAAATGTAACTCTCTAAATTCAAATTCAAACTCAAATGAAAAGAGTGAGGCATTTTAAATTTGGGGTTAATGAGAGGGAAAGGTTTACATTTTAGTTGGGGGTTTGTGGTCTTTTTAAGTCTATACGTATGTGGTCTTATGTTCTGACGGTTTTGGTCGTTAGGACTTTACAAGTTTTCTATGAGGTTTATACTTGTTGAGTTAAGGTAATATAGTTATCATTTAAAAATCTACTAAAACCTCCTAATAGTGGCTATAACCTCCTAATAGTGGTTATATATGGGAAGAAATTAAACATTGAAATTTAAAGAATTGGTTAACATATGTGTGTAATATGGTCAAATTAGCTCATTACATCACAATGCTGATATTTTTAAACATGCAAGTAATTATTGATTGTGTTTGATTCGTGTAAGCTAACACTAGTGTCCAATTGTATTTCTGTTGTAACAGTTTTAGCAACATTGAGAAAATTGTTAATAAAGGATTTCAATTTTTTAGTATGGAAGGTTACATATTCCAATATCTTTTATTTCAACAATGTTTTTCTCAAACTTGTGATGTGGCCACTTCTATGAAGTGTCATTTGTTACATAATATTAATAAGAATTTGTTACATAACACTAATAAGAGGAGAATTCAACAATGCTTAAGAAAGTGTTTATTTTATTTTATTTTTATTAAATGCTATTTAATAATTTCAACTTCAATAATAATATTAAAGTAAAAAGTAAACATT
>LPNX010841787.1:0-25650 GCA_001517045.1 Pseudotsuga menziesii
ATATATATAATGCACCCACTTAAAAATAAAAACTCTAGTCTAGTAAAATGTCACCATTAAAGTATAAAGTATAGTCATATCACAATCAAAGGGAGACTCTTGTTTAAAAAAGTGAAACCTATAGTATGGGTTATGCAATCTCGCATGCCATAATCAAAGGCTCATTCATTTCACTCTATAGTACATGTTAGCCATCCTTGCATGGCATAATTATTCCACTTAACTCGTTTTGAAGGTTCTAGTAGATGCAACAAACAACTCCTCCTAATTACATGACATGACCTTGGAAATGGGAGAGCTTTGAAATATTTTTTCAATTTTTTTTTCACATGACATAAACATTAAACACAACAAAATTCACTTGAACATGAGACGAACTATTTCACACACACTTCATATTTTATTGCTTGAAAACACATTACATATGTAGGAGAATGACAAACTCTTTAGATATGAGAATAGTGAATCTAGACTTATAAAAATAGCTAATACAACCTAGAACTAATTCAGAACCTTGTTCCAACAATAACTTATTATGGTTCCAATGGAAACCATTTTTCAAGTCAATTGTACATTATTTCTAACACCCCCTTAATGTAGAAATGTGTTCTCCATGAATCTCTATCAAATCAATTCTTCATCAAAATCAGCTCCTTATATTCAAATATTTATATGATTGGTCTTTGATGAGTTATTTGATTTTACTGGATTCCCCCCATCATAAATCATCTTAGGATTTTGTGGCTTACCCCAAACCATCACAATTCTCAAGTGGTTTTGGTTTACCATGAACCATGCTTCACATCATGTGGCTTTTAGCCTGCCACGAACTTCCATTTGTCACAAAAACTGCTTAGGTTGACCAGAAACTGGCAATACAAAGTGGCTTTTAAAGCACAACAAGATCTTCAACATAGCATATGGTTTTGGATGACCATTAACCATAATGACAGGGAAACTGATTTTCAATGCGCACACTTACTTGGGATTTCTTCACCGCGGGATTTATCCTCATAATTATTTTTTACCCACATAAAACTAATGATTAATATCCATATTAAAAAACAATTTATCTACTAAGATACTGTTATATTTTATAATCTAATTCAATTGATTAGGATCTTCATCTAAAAGAATAACAAGCACAACAAGATGCATAAGATAGAGAAGATACACAAGACACGAAGATTTTCCTCCAGGAAACCATAAAGGAGAAAACCCCACAATCTTCAAATAATGCACATTTGCATAAAGGCATATTCTTATCAAGATTTATGACTTTCAAAATGAAGGAATTTACTTGACCATGAAATGTACATTTATGATGAATCAAAGGATAGAGAAAATCATGATGAGGTTCATATTTCCCATTTGAACTACCTACAAGAAACTACTTCTTCGTAAGGGTAATAAAGCATGTCTCCATCTTGCTTGAGTAGAATGTGAAAGTGCCCTGCCCTGATTATCTGATTATGAATTAGTTTTAAGTTCCAATTCCCTTCAGGCCCTATGGCATGTTTACGCCTTCCACTCTAACTCCCCACGTGGGATGCGTTGCTTCTTCAATGGAATATAAGATCCTCACTAAGACCTAGGTATCATATTTTGGTGTGGAGTTATATTTACAAGTACAAAGTTCAAGGTTCATGAAGAATTGTTCAAAACCTACCATTAGTACAACATTATAACATAGGGTATGTTTCTGCGGGAGGATAGAGGCAGGGCAGAGCAGACGGTAAGAGTAAGAGAGGGTCTGACCTAGCTAATTTAAAGAAAAAAATCTAAATCTTGGTTGAATTAGAGATTGAATAGTCTCTTAGTAAGGGGTAATGTGTTGCTGAGTGAGTGTAGTGCTAAGGCCTTATATTTCTTTTCTCTTAGGCACTGATTTTGGAAAGTGATGCTAAGAAGTCCCCAAGATGGCCAAGGTATATCTAAAAATCCTACATGACATTGCTAATGTCCCGGTGCAACTTAGGGACATCCCCTGTGCAGTGTTAGATCTTAAAAGATAGTCTCATCTGAAAATGGTTATTTCTTGTATTTAGATCCATTAAAATAAGTCTATATCCATAGATAACAAACTTGGAAAAATACAAATGCTTAAAATGGTTGGATACAAGGAAACAAAAGATATAAATGCCTTATTAGCAAGAGGTAAAGCACAATTATTAAAAAAAAATACTAATATCCAACAACAAAAGAAGACAAAACTCACCCTTGACCTCTGAAGGAACCAAAAATGTGCTTCCCTCTGAAGTACTCTAAAATCCTTGCATTTTTGGGACAGAAGCATTATTAGATAGTCCATTAATATTCAACAGTTCATGTCCATTTGTAAGTTTCCAAAACATCTTTTCCATTTTCCCACTCCCTCTGCAATTGCCTAGACAATGCCAAATTGGGAGTGGAATAATGGCTTAATCTTTCTATAAAACCTTCTAAACTTGCAAATAAAAATCTTGACTGCTTGCTATTCTGAGACTTCCATGAACTTGATATTTCTGTTGACAACCCATTGCATTTAGTAGTCTCAACAAGGAGCAAATTTGTTAAATTGTGAGGACTATTTAAAACACTATCATCTGAATCAAAATTCAAAGACAATATGTTTGAAATTATATTGTTTTCTCCAACATATGAGCCATTCATATAAACTTATGGAAGGATATTACACACCAGATTCTCCAAGAATTCTAGATTTCCAGAATTGGCATTAGAATCTCTAGCAATTTTTACATTCTCGAAATTTGAAAACCAATACTTGTACTTCTATCGGTTGCATCTAACATAGACTCATTTTCAAAATTTTGGATAGAGCTTGTACTAGTATTTTCAACTTCTAAAACTGATCTTTCCTCTAACATAGGCTCATTTTCACAATTTTGGATAGAACCTGCACTAGTCTTTTCAGCAGTTGAAACTAACTTTTTCCTTTGCTTTATGATCAGTAACTCCAAAGCTGTCACCGTCACCATTAAGGGTGCAAGTATTTACATAATTTTGATGAAGAGAACAATATTTATAACTATAATAATCCATTGAAAATTGGAATTTTTCCATAAAGGGAGGCACCTCTACTTCTGGAGAAATAGCTTTAGAGAAAACTTCACCATATGGTTTTGCAAAGTGTTATTCATAATTGTTTTGATACCTATCATCAAATGGATACCTTTGCAGACAATTCTCAATAGGTTTCCTGAAAGCACTCTACTATTTTTATTTAGAGCAACAACCTTCACTTCACTATTGCTTTGAGGGATAGAGATTGGAAAGCTATCTTTAGAAATTCCAACACAGAAAATACCAATGACACTGAAGTTGCATCCGTTCTTTCATTTCTTGATGTTTCAATGTGCCCACTGCCCAGCTCAGATGAACCCTTGTGTGTGTCAGAGGATGAATTCTTCAATAGACTTTAAAAACCTTCATGAATCCTACATTTCATAGTAGGATCAACTAAACTGGCATTCTTTCCATGGAAATCTTCCCTAGTGGTATTTACACATGAATTTAATTTTATATCTGTTCCACTCATTGCATTAGGTTTGGAATCAATATGTTTTTTAGATATAAACATTGATGAATTCCCACCTTATTGACCAATAGCTTGCCATGATCAAATTTCAACCTTGATGCCGTAGCTTCCACCCCCAAGGTAGGGATATTTGATGTTGGAGACACTGAAAGTGAATGAGATGAACTTGTTTTAGGATTAGAGGAGCCCTAAACAGTTGGGATCCTCATACTAAATGATTTTTCTGGTGCAGTATGGGAGCCCCTGCAACAACCATTAATGTCTCAATATTAAGTAAGATATGTAATATTCCACCACAAACTCCTAAATCATATGGAAGCTTATGTTCACTAAAATTAATGTGTAATGTTACTATGCACTAATCCAAGGGGGTGCTGAAAAACTAAACAAATATTCCATGACAAGAAACAGATTTCATACCAAGATGCACTAGCTGGCAATACAATTAGTCTTCCAGTAGCTCCACTGGAAAGGGAAGTCTCAGCATTACCTCCTGTGTTCTAGTTTCACATGGAAATATGAACAGGTATATATTATTAGGAAATGAAAATGAAGCCATGTATAAAGAATATAGAAGACAATCACTGAAGTAAAACATAAGCTGTCTAAAGAAAATACACATTAGCTTCTATACTAATGATTATTTAGGACTGAAATAGAAGCTATTAAATAATCTAATATGGAAGCATAGAAAAATTTATGTGCATAGATATCAATAAAAAATGCTAAATATAATTGGACAGAAGTACAATATACTAAAATCCTAAAGTCACTTACAGGAGCTAGTGATTTTCTCAATTTACTTAAAGAAGTTGATCCAACCAAGGAAACCTCTGCCACTAGTGGAGGTAAGCAAAGTCCCCAGTGTTGCTGTGAAGGATTTGTAACATTATAGAACTTTTGAGTTTTATTGCTAGAAAAATAGGACATAGAAAATCGAAAATCATAAAAGCTAAATGTGAAATATTTTTTAAAACAATTTAGCCCAATAAAGAAAAATTTCTAAATTAATATAAATATATTAATAAGAATATTATGTCAAATGTTTCAAAATGAACTAAAAGAGATAACTGGGGCAACAATACAATAAATATTACATCCCAAAACTAGTGTACAGATATACAAAGTAGCCAAGGTTGATGGCTGAAAATTTGTCCATTCCAATTTCCTCCAACAAATTTTACAAAATTTTCCCCCAAGTGATCTCTTGAAGGATTTCTTCACTACAACAGCCAACCCCATCCACGTGGGGCCTTCCTCTTCCCATTGCTTCAATTAATGAGGTCATCGTCACATAAATCTAGGATTCAAAGCATGGGATAAAGTGTGCAAAGGGGTGTTGAATTGGTTCCAGTACATGTCAACAATGATTGTCATCACAACGTAAAATATATATCAATGATTGTCAACACAGCCTCTACAAAATCTACATCAAAAAATAAAAGCACAGGAATTCTGATACGAGATTTGAGAAAGAAGAAGATTCATCTTCAAAGCTTAGTCGGAGAGTTGTACTCGACAATTTTTCCTGAAAACACAAGGTTTTATATCTATCCTTACTGATACCAGCAAAAACAAACCATGAATTAGACAAAATTTAAAATAAGATTCCAAAGACATAACAAACAAACATACCTTCACTAAGTACCAACACCTTATCATTGTCTATTACTGTGGGAATTATGTGAGCTATAGTGATCGTTGTACATTCATGAGTTTTTTGTTGTATTATTTGTTGGATAACGATGTTAGTTGCAATATCATCTGAGGCTGTGGCCTCATCCATTACTAATATGTGGCTATGCTTCAACAAGGCATGTCCCAAAAAAGAATCTGGCATTGACCCACACTCCAATTTTCTCCATTTTCTGTCACTGAATTGAACACCACTTGTTAACAAAATGGCTAAGTACACATCCATACATAAATGATAAAAGTAAAGCACATAGAAACTGACCTAATGTATCAATCTTCTCTTTACTATGGCACACAACTTGTCCAAGCTGAATTTTGTCCAAAGCCTAAAAAACCCAAAAGAACAGTTGTTTTGAGTTCAATTTTCTGTTAAAATGACAAAGAAAAATAAATGCTTTGATCGACTTATGTGTGACATTGGCTTCATATATCTAATAATTAGATAGGATGCCAAATAGATATGATGAAATTTTAATATAGACCGAACGAGTTTTATGCTATCTGCTCGTAGTTAAAATTTAAAATTCCTTAAAGAGGTGTTCCAACAGGTATTTTTTTGAACTAGAGAAAATTATATTGATAAAAGAATAGCTTTCCATTGACAGAGTCATACAAAAAATATTGGCCACAGTACATGACATCTAGCTAAGGAACATCTAAAAAAAATTTGATTCATTTTAGTGAGGTAAAAACAAATAGTGGAGAGGTCATTGAACTCTCTAAAATGGAAAAGGAAAACTGAGATAAAACCAGTTAGGATGAGACTTTAACACTTCATTGTCTTCCAAATTCCATCTATATTCTAATAGGAAAGACTCCAACAAGTCAATAGGAGTAGAATTTGCATCCTTTCTACTTTTATAGCTCACTTAGTTAAGAAGTATTGAAGATTATTCAAAATTTTACTAAAGTGATGAGCATCCACCTCCTATTAAGAGGTGGAATGTTGTTTACCCTGTGTATATACCATTTGGTTCAACTTAATTTCCAAGGTTCCTGAGAGGTATTGATGACAATTTCCATCAGACATTCCATCTTTCCTGGGTGTTTTATCATTACGTGGGTGATTTTTCTTCTTGTCTAGGCATTTTTATCATTGGCTGGGAAAATTTTCGTCTTTTCACTTATTTTCTCACACCCCTAGGAATTTTTACTGTTGCCGAGTGTTTTAACTATTGACTGGAATCTAATTCTTGGCTGAGGACAATGGCATATGGAGTTTTGCTGCTAGTTGACCTGATGATCATTTTCCAAATCAAATCTGTATCCATTCCATTCCTTGTTTGATTGTATTCAGCATGGACATGTCTGGACTTAAGTTCCTTATAGCTCGGAGTAACTATAGTAACATAAAATAAGCAAAGAAACAATGGTAACATAAAATAAGCAAAGAAGCAATGGTGGCACCTGCACACCCAGGGGTGAATTGCACTACAAATCTGACTAGTGGAGGAAGGTATCTCCAATAAGCACCAACAATTGGTTGATTTACCTAGGGTTGAATTGCATTGCAAATCTGACTAGTGGAGGAAGGCATCTCCAATTATCACCAACAATTGGTTGATTTATATTGATAAAATGACAAGAGATACATATGAGAAGCGGGGACCCTATTTATGCCAATAGAGTGGTGAAAACCCTAACAAAATGCAGAAATCAGGAATAAGAGTCTCTAGCTCCCTATTATATTAAGTGGCATGTGGAAATATAATATGATTACAAAATTGTGAATATACACACAATAATTCTTGTACATAGAGTTTAATACCTACTAAGTATGTTATGGTTAGGTACAAGACAGTCACGTGAGCCTTTCCAATGTTGTGTTTAGGGACACAACAATGATGCGAGCTTTTTCCTTTTCCCTTTGAGTTCTTAACTCATATTTTGGTAGTGTTGTATTTTGAACTTTAACTGAGAAAATACAGAGAGAAATACCACATGTAAGCCTTCCATCTCTATATAATGAATACTGAATCACTGGCATCTAGTTTTTGGTATGACTATTTTGCTATTTGGAAACTGACAAATGGTGTTGGTATGTGTAGGAGCTAGACAAGTTCATTACATATGCAAAAATCAGAAGCAGGAGAGAACTCTATAGAACCAATGATAGAACTTCTAGATGCTTCAGAATTGCTTAAGTCACTAGAAGCACCGGCAATCTAAACAGGTCGTGACCATTCTTCTAGGTTTGCTATAGCTATGGCTACAAGTGCATCAAGGAAAAGTCTAGAGACAAATGGATTTTCATCGTTTTCACCACACTGGAAACTTCCAAGAGGGAACTTGCCACCTTCAAGGATCCCCCCTGATACTTCAGGAGGTCTTTTGATTCCACCCCAACTTAGAGGGAGGTTTGTGTGTCTACTCATGAATTTTTTCTGTGGTTAATTTTATATTTACTTTGTGGGTGGAATGCAGTGAGGACTTTGTTGTGCTTTTTCAAGTTCTATGTTCCTTTTCTATTATGGTAGTTATTCTATTCAATATTAGTTATGATTTAAGTATTTACTACTTAAATCATAACTGATATAGTTGGGCAAACTGTAACATCCAAGTACAGTGCAAGCCTCAAGGTCAGCTTGTAAAATATTAAGGATAACATTTATAAAAGTATAGATTCTAGGATATATCTTCAACATCCATCTAGTGTTTGATGGTGCTATTTAAATGTCAACACCACAGGAAAAGAACAAACAACATTTCTCTTGGAATCAAATATTAAGGATAACATTTATAAAAGTATAGATTCTGGGTTTTAATGAGTGAGCATGTTGGGCTGCACTCTGCCCATAATGAGTTAGCATGAGACTGTTATTTGAATGAAAAGGTGAATGGACTGCACAATGCTCACAGAAATTCCTTACATTTGATTTTTGTAAATTAGAAGAGGGATGCTTGGTTATCCAACTTCATACTACAACACAACTGTTGATGATAGATCACTGGGCATGAAATCTCTCTTATAAACAGAGTTTGTTTCCTTTTAATGGCTTTGTGACATTAAGAATATATCAAAGCCTTGCAACTTGTGAACAACTATCTAATTGGTTATCTTAAGCTCTATATATTTTCCTTCCATGTATATATTCATGAAGTGCCACTATGTGTGTCTAATTAAAGGGTTGGTGGAATATTAGCTCGGAGGTGAGATTGGGTTTATTGAGCTATTTACCTTTAGGGAAAATTAGTTCAAGAACAAGCTATTAAACAGAGTCTATCTAAGCATGATATCTCAAAATAGTCATAGTTTCACAAGTTTCCAAAACATTCATGATTATGGTATCGCCATGACGAAACAATGAACCTTGCCATTAAAATGAGTTGTTGTCTGTAAGAGCAGCGGGAATTTGGATAAACCAAGTATTTAGTGACAAATAACTTGAATAGTTTTGGTCTAATGCCCCGACCACTGGTTGCCTCATCCTATCTTCCGCTTGGTTAAAACCACAGAGAAACTAACTCGAAATATTGATTACTATTCACATTGTAGTTGGTTGTTGTGTGTAAGCTACAAAAAGAACAGAGGCCTTGCAACCATGAGAATGAGAAAGGCCTCTGTATAAGACTGAGAACAGTGACTAGAAGTAATTTTTTGCATAGTATCCATGTTGGTGAAGCAAGTGGGCTATAAGTCCCTTATTGACAGATCATTTATCTCCCTCCCTCCTCCTATATATATTTTTCTTGCAACATTGTTCTCTTTGAATCTAGTTTCCTTGATGATAAGTGGATCACATCAGATAAATTAGGGTAAGGCAGCATGGGATTCATGAATTTTGTATTAAATTTCTACCATCCATGTTTGTCTCTTGAACTCATTAAGGCTTGAAAAATTTACAAAGTCATGAGTTTGACCAAGGCTGACGAAGTATTACTTCCAAGTTCCTAAGTATAATTGGCCTTTTTTAGACAAGATGAATAGACATCTCAAGTACTAAGAAGACTCAGCGGGTCTTGTAACTATGATTGTATTTTAATTTTGCATATATAATCACTTGATTGTATGGTTGTGATAGTGGTGGCCTATCTTTTGCAGCCCATTTTTTTTCGTAAAATGCAATGCATTTGTTGTAAAATTTGTGAAACTAATGACAACTATTTATCATTTCAAACAAAAGAAATTATAAACTCTATCCTATCGAGATGGTAATGGTTATACAGTCCATTCAGGTTGCAACAAAATCCTGCACCATACCACCAAATATTCTCCAGTGGTTGACATTGGTTTATATTCAATTTAGAATTGAAAATGCATGCTAAACAACTAAATCCTATCCATTGTATTCCAAATGACTCTTAACACATTTTATATTATCTAATTTTTACTCAAACTTGCTTTTGTTTTCCCATGTACTGTTTTTTTTTCTGCTTGTTACATTGGTAGGTCAAATATATATTCCACCAAAATTAGTTGATGTCAATACCTTCTAAAATTGAAAGCATGATTTGCCTAATACCATAGTATGATATGCTAAAAATAACTGAAAGTAGCACACCAAGTTGATGCAAATATCATAGGGACTTTCAATTAATTCTGTGTAAGGAAATGTGCAAAAACAACATTGACAACAACTTTTCAGTTCCAAACAAATGCAAATGCACATAACCTTCTAAATTTATAGTGATTTGTTGTGCAAGGACATCAACAATAGATAACAATCAAGGGACCAAATGGAATGAATGTGAAAGAAATATGTTTTCTTCATCTACAAAGTTTCTCAAGGAATCATTTACCTGAGATAAGTCCTTGATAATCTGCTTTTGAAGACCATGCAACCTTGTTTCATTCATTATTTGATCATGTGAAGCTCCATCCTTGACCTTTTTAACACCTCCACTAGTGTCATAAATATGGCACGACCTCACAAGTAACTTCAGATAACAGTCCATTGCATATGTTCTTCCTTCACAATCCCATTTCACACAAGTTCTACAAACTTCCACCACCTCTAAAGCCGATTCATTCTAGTTCATTGACCCATAACCTGTGCCATAGGCTAATGCTCCAATTACCCTACTTTTTGTGCCAGAGCGTTTATGACTAGGAAGAGGAAGGGACAGCTGAAAACAACTTTCTACAAGAGAAGCCACTAACTCTTCTCGAAACAAACTATTGCTCATTGCACTATTTATATCCTCTTTAATCCGTAGATATTCAAAAAGTGAAGCAATGTCAGTTCCAGTATGTGGTTTTTTCCCTCTCCATACACTCTCCTTTCCAAAAGTATCAAACAAAGTGATGTTCAGAAAATGCAAGCCAAAGTATGCATTCGATCTGATTCTACTCTCAAATTCCTCACCATTTAAAGAAATCTCTTAAACAGAGAAACCTGCATAAGGATTGCAAACAATGATTTTAATTTTTCAAGTAATTGTTTTATCGAGATGCAAGTAAACCATCAATTTCATGCTCTAAAAACATAAAACAAAGGTAAGCTATTTTCAAAAAATGTGTACTGCAGGGAAGATCCAAGAGAAGTTAGTATATAAAATGTTTCATTTTGAAAAATACACTAACCCAAATGTGTCATATTTCCAACTGAGTTGAAAAAAAATGTAAATGCCCTTTCAATGGAACTGTAATGTAAAACAAATATTTCATCTTTGTCATTAAGGAAAAAGAAACAAGCATTCTCTTAAATAAAAGACTTCCATTAGCAAGTGAAAAGTTAGAATTCGAATGGACAGGTTTTTTAACGTGTTAAGAGGTCAAATGACTATAGAGCCCAGGTGTTATCATTTGTTTAGATAACATAAGACACAGGCGAATTGATTCATTCTAAATGTGGCAGTGGCCGACCATTAAGTAACTCTGCTTTGGAAAAAAAGTACACAAAGGTGCATGGAATCTAATGGCGGCATATGTACATGTCCTCTCCCAGGATATTTGAATCCTCAAGGAACTCATCTCCAACCATATGAGCATACAAGTCCCAAGTAGTACTTAATGGAGATTTGCAATTTATACATTATGGAGATTTCTTCAGTCAATTAAATAAAAAACTACTTTTCAAATACCGAAAGATGACTGCAAATAAATGGAACCAAGAGTCAAGAAAGTGTGAAATGCACTAGGTTTAGACACCCAAACCAATCATGAGGTGGATTAATACAGGATGAAACTTTTCAGAACAAACCAGACACAAATCTAGAATGAGTCCAATCCAGTAGTACATATGTCACATTGCTAACCAATGCTTCTTAAGCTGTCCTTCCTTCACCTATTTTTAACTCCTATCAAGTTCCACTTCTACCAACTACTTCTCAATTACGCTAAAACTCCACCGTAAAGGAAATAGATGAAAACATGAAAGAAAATCCAACAAATGGACAACTGTTTAAGAGACTCAAAACCAAATTCAATAAAAAATGATCAAACAACAAATTTTGTAGATCATTTTGACTTGGTATACTGAATTGGAAAAATTTTGAAATGCAGTTATGAAGCAATGCAGTATCATTTATTTACAAACAACACAAGGGAAACAACAACACTTTATGGCAGGCAGAATTCCAAGCTAGAGTAGAGTTGAAATTTACCATGATGCAATGAAAGCAAGATGAGACTGAAGAAAACTTTCTTATATCAAACAGGAAAAGTAACAATCTGATCACAACAGAATAATATCACTAAAACAATGGTAAAGCTCTTTGTGTATCATTAGAATAGGCAATAAAATACACCGGGGAATTCAGCAGAAGCTGAAACTGCTATTTTTCAAACCCCCAAGGGTAACCATGAAACACTAATGGAAATATCAATATGGGCTTGTCCAAGGAAAAAATCAAAGATTAAATACAAGAAATGCAGAACAATTATACCTCTATACAAGAAATGCAGAACAATTGTACCTCTAGATGGTATTCTAAAAATGCCCAAAACCTCATTAAGACCCAACTGATAGTTCTGGTTAAAAATTGCAAGGACCAATTTTGTACATTTGGATATATAACTAGCATTCATGACATTAATTCCAAATCTAGAATATCTAAATGTTGACTGATTTCACAGGTGAGAAATCTAAATGTGTATGCCATGATTTCTATAGCATCATCTCAAAAGGAACTCCAACAAATTTTCAATTTTTTGTCCTTTGTCTTGTTTTTAAAAGAATAACCAACTTAAGGGAAAAGGCTCAAGTTTGGAGGCTCATATTGTTCTCATGTCACTCTACACAACTAATGACCCTACGACAACTCTCCTGGGTTGTGTGCATACCAAGGAACCTTTGATGGCAAAACCCGAGTCTGCTAGATATTGCATCAAAGAAGGAAGGGCACACTGCTCCATATTTCTACTTCCCACTCACCTTTATCTTCATATCTAAAATTTTGGGCTTAGAAGGACGCAAACCAGTGAGGAAGGAGTGCACTCACAGCCTAGAAGGGAAACACACAAGTCAAGCAAAGAAACCAAACTTTGTGTCATCCAATCTTTGTGAAGTCGACTCCCTTCTAAGGAAACTGTGTGGCTACTATGAGGATTTTCTGCTGATTTTAGAGGGCACAATTCTATATATACTGCTTTGGGAGGTCAAACCCCTCCATTACCAGTTACTTTTAGTTGCAAAGGGGGCATGATGAGGCAGTGAAGAAGAGCACACACATTGGATGTGAAAATCTGCTAGTATTTATTGCTATTTCCTAGCTTGAGGAGGTCGTACCATACATGGACATCATTTATCTCTTTTATCAATAATTTTCATTACTCCTTAGCTCAAAACGTGACTATTTGAAGGGTTGTTTCACTATTCAAAAAGGGCAGCAAGCTAGAGGAAATACATAGTCCAGGGAAAAAGAAATATCAAACCTCTTTATTTCAGTTTGAAATTGTATTTTCCAGCTGTACTTACCACTATTAGCTACGTAAATAAACATCAGTAATTTTCCCTTTGTATCTATGCAAATATTTTCTATGTTTGTGTTCAATACTGTGTTATTAAAATCTGAGAATCATAAGTAGTCTTTCCAAAAGCTTGTTAAATTCTCCATTTTATGGATATATGAATGGTGAATGAAAGAACTCAGGTGCATGTGTTTTAAGCTTTCTTTCCATATTAAAATGGAATCTATTTGAATTTTGGAATGTACCATTAACATCCCAAAATAAGCATACAACAAATCAGATCTGGTTTTAAGGCACCTACAGGAAGTCTACAATATTCAATGACATTCTACACAAGTGTCTGATGAAATATCAAGTCCAGACTTATCCAAAGTTAAGGACTCTGTCAGGAAGTCTCCCTAGAGGAAACACTTTGAAACTCTAATGTACACCATTATGTGCCCTCATGTAACACAGTATACCGTTGTGTGTGGTATCAGTACCATTACCTTCATTTTGTTGTTGAAGAAACACTCTAAAACTCTAATGTACACCATTATGTGCCCTCGTGTACCACTGTATACCATTGTGTGCGGTATCAGTACCATTACCTGCATTGTGCTGTAATATGTTTGTTAACAGGTAATCATAGACAAGTGGATACCTTCATGTAGAGATCACACCCTTTCACCTCGTGACCAGTCAATTTATATTTATACACTGTCATGAGGCTTGTTGTAACCACATAATTGATAGAAATCCATTTCCTTTTTTCTCTTTTATAATATATAATTGTAGATATACCTATAAATCTTGTAATAAAAAAGAACTATCTATTCCACATGGTAAGGGGAGTAGGCCATTAGGCAGGCAGGGAGGGAAGGAGGTGAGAGTGAGTGCCAAAGGGGATTTACCAATAGCCCGTGACCATGATGGTTCTCTGAATTACCTATTTGTTCTCGATCCATCGTGTTGTTGCCATGGTGAAGAAGGGGATTATCAATGGGGGAATACTCAATGGGGAATAATCACAGGAAATGAAGGTAAATGATTAAAAACAAATACAGTTACTCAGAAAAGACATGATTTAGGTTACCTGATGAAGACATGGAAGAGCTCTATTTAGTACATAAAACACGTCGATGTAGCTTGTTCTAGTATCATTGCTTCAACCTATATGACGTGTTGTATCATCGCTTCAACCTATATGACATGTAATCTTTTTCCAAGGCATATAGACATAAATCAGGAGATGAGACAATGCCTTTGCTACCCTCAAATGTATGCTACCATCAAAGGTAATTAAAGCTCATGTGTAGAAATCCTTAGTATCTGAATTGTATACAATTATGTCACACCAATCTTGAGGGACAAAGGCAGGAGATATTGCTACCTTACAACTAGAATTTGTAGGCTGAGACCAACAAGAAGTCTAATGATAGAAAAAATGACCAAGACAATCAATTTCCTAACCCTAATATTCCCTAAAAGATTAGTCATGATACAGAGAAGATACCTAAAACTAAAGAAACTTCACAATGGTTAAAAGCAATCGATCTTAGAACCAAAATTTCACCATGAAAATACTATATATAGGGTTACGAAAGCATAAAGCAACTCACAAAAATATTTAATTCAAGTCTTAAAATAAATAAAAAATAGAGAATGTGAAGCACCTTGGATAGGTCTAGAAGAGCTTCTCCATGTGCTTAGGAATCATAATGTGAAGCACCTTGGATAGGTGGGGGAGAACTTTCTCCATGTGTTCACGATGGCAAGCTCCAAAATTAGTTGCTGCAGTTTTTTTCTCCCGTCCATTCATTATAACCATCGGTTCTTTCTTTTCTCCCCTATGTTCGTTATAACCATCCGTTCATTCTAACCACTAAATGTAATCAATTTTAACCATGAAAGAGGGTAATGTCTTATTTTTATCTCCAACTATTGAAGATTAGGCTATTGCAACCATGGAATTTAAAATGGTAGGTATGCTCGCTTTTCTTCATAAATATCTTAATTAGAATCCAATCCTCCTAATTTTTATTTTACCCAAAAAAATTTCATACATTTTTAATTAATTTATATTTCTATCAAAATAAATAAATAGAAATTTATTTTTTTAATATTAATATATTATATAATGTTTAAGTATAATATATTCATATATGAAAAACATGTTATATTAATTATTATATGTTAAAAACCTATTGAATTAGATGAAAACAAATTATTATTATTATTATTTTAAATTTAAAAATGGCAAGAGATCATTAAAATGGGAGGGAGGATTTTTTTTATTAAAATAAAAGATATCGTCATTTTCATAACTAGGGGCATCAAGGGGGGGACTTTTTAACTTTTTGAGAATAGGCATGACGACAACACTGATGGGTAGGTGTCAATGACGATTTATTGGTGGACACAAAGTTTATAGATTACACTGTCAAGATCAAAAGACTTTAACCTGCCAAAATTTTAATTGATTGGCGAGAGGGTCAAATAGACTCAGAATTTGGAAAACAAAATATGAGCACGATTGATGAGATTAGCTAAAATTATTTATAGCAAAATGGAGACATGAATATGCATAATTCAAAAACATTTAAGCTATCAATTCAACTTGACCATGGCATGACAACACATGAAATACAACTTGCACAATTAAAAATTACTAACATAAATGACTAATTAATATTATTCTAGCTAGTCATTTTTTATGTCGTGACTAAATTAGTCGTTTATGTTAGTCACTTCTAACTCTTTCACTTACTATCTAGTCATATTTGTTAACTAGTGACTAAATTAGTCATTAATTTTAGTCGTTTATAGTTAAGTCAATCAAAATTACTCATATTTAGTAGTAAATCACTTGAAAAACCTGTGGTGACTAGAATTTTTAGTCACGTAGTCACTAATTCCTCATTTTGTACTAGTGTTCCTCAGAATAGTTTTGTCACTAAGAAAATATCACAAGATGGGAAAACCCAAGAATAAGAAGTATTCTACAGCTCTCTCTCTCTCTCTCTCTCTCTCTCTCTCTCTCTCTCTCCCCTCATGCGAACTTGAGTGAATGAGTGCATGTGTAAATGAGGGAGTGTGCCTCCCTATTTATACACATCAAGTGACTGACCTAATAACTTTATTGGGAAAACCTCTTACCCTAGCAGGGTCGACTTCACCTAGAGAGAATCGAAAATACATTTTATTATATTCAACTTGGGGACTATAGTCCTGACTTACAACAGAGGGTTTACCTCAATGACCATATACAATAATGACATCCCCCAAAAAGGGAAACGTATCTCTCATGGGGGTACAACAATATACAATGATAATATACATCAAAATATCTCCCGAAGGTACTAATATAACAATCCTCCCTCTTAACTAGGAATGTATTCTTGCACCACAATCATCAACACATCTGGTCACATCATCATCGTCGTTGAATTTTCTACAGAGTTTTCCCCATTTCATGTTGGGTGTAGGCCTAGTCCTCATATAGGTCTTCGTCATATCCATGAGCAATCCACTGCAATCACCTGTATCTCCTACTGTCATCTCATCACATCCATATCATCTCATCATCGCACATGGAGCACAATCTACATGCATACCACATACTACATGTGTTCTACAAACATAGGAGCACGTCGGGACTCATTATGTCTCACTGGCGACTTGCATCTACCACTATGCGAGAATATCCTATGACCACACCAAGTGCATTATCTATCTCCATGGTCAACCCGCATTCTACCAACATAGGAGCGTGTGAGGACTCATTGCGTCTGAGGATGACCTGACAGGACTGATTACATCCTGGGACAACCTGCGCACTATGCCAAGACTAATTACATCTAGGGATGACCTATATTCCTTCCCATGTGAGATCTCGTACTAGTGCATCTACATCTTTCGATCTCTCGTCATCTGTAGAATGGGAGCACGTTAAGACTAATTACATCTAGGGACAGCCTACGTCTACCACCATGCAAGAGCTCGTCACTCCCTCTTTGTAGGGACCTCGCTTTGGATAACACCAAGTCTATATCTGAAGTATTTGAACTTCACTCTAGCTAGCGGCTTGATAAACACATCAGTTATTTGCTCGTCCATATCTACATATTGGAGCTTCACTTCTCCTCTCTGCACCATATCCCATATATAGTGATACTTGATCTCAATGTGCTTTGACTTGTCATGGAACACCATATTCTATGACACCTTCATGCAACTCTGGTTGTCACAAAAGATAAAATTCGCCTCTAACTTGATATCAAACAAATCAAACAGTGTCACGTCCCCTGCTATCTACCCTATAGGAAACGCGATCATAGTGCTGCTAATCCTAGAAATCTAGCCCCATGAACCTCAAATAAAAATGCATTGAAATAAAACATACACAGATGCATAATAATTGCAATTATACAGTGGAAGAAATTCATCCATTCAAACCATTAGACATGTTCATCATTTTTCATTAATCAACAAATACAATTGCAAAGATAAAATAGACAACAATAATTATCTTGAAATAAGCTTGTCCCGCAACCAACTACGTCACTGCAACATTCCACCCAACGATAGGCCAGTGTGCTCATCAATCTCTCAACAACACTGCCACCCCTGAGATGGGCATGATTCCCACAAGGAATAAGGGAACACTAGCAGGCTCACACATAGCCAAAGGTATATCAAAATTCAACCAAGCCAAACAGAGATGGGTTTATTAGGTTTCTAGGGAGGTGAAAGGTTGAATTTCTAAGCTAGTGAGCTCAATCACAGAGCTATGGACACCTACACCAGATTTGGCTTGACTTCTAAACATCTACACACCCAACATAAGGAAGCATCCCCTTCTCTACTACATAGTCCCTCTGGCTATGCCTTCCATCCCAGTGCTATTCAGGATGTGCAAAGAATACAACCAAACTCTCTAGATCTTTCTGTGAGGTTCCTCACACACTAGGTTTATCAAGCTCGTTCAGACCAGTTTCCACTCCCAACCAGTTCAGATCAAAGAAAAATATGCACACACAGCAGAATACAAAATTGTGGGTTGAGGAAAAACAGTTTTGGCAACAAAACGAATTACCAAGATGGGTAAAAAAAAACCTTTAGCAACAATTCAATTTCCATAGACGTTTATGGCCCTAACGTGGCCAAAACAGAGTCAACAACACCCAAAAATTGTTAGTCTCTTCTCCCACTCGTGGAATTACCAAAAAATGATTTCCAACTTGGAAAATAGTGGGAAAATGCAACAAAATCGTGGGGGAGGAAAACCAGCCACTGATAATTACAAAAACTATTTACCAGCCTGAGGAAACTGAGGTAAATAACCAAAAAAGTGAATGAATACACACGAGAAGTTCTAGTTTCCTCCAAGAGCCCAACGTGAAGGAAAATGCAAAGGAAAACATGAAAACATGAAAGCATGTTGGAATGGGCAGACATTTTTGGGTTTTTTTACTTTCCCAAGGAGTCAAAATGTGTTTCCCAAAAACTGATGGATTCTCTAATTTGAATTTGGGCTACCATGCAATAACCAACTCAACCAATTTCTGGCAGTAATAAATGAATGAGTGAATAAGACAAGAAAGGTAGTTGACAATTTTGATGGGTTCTCCCTTTAACATTTGAATTTTCCCCATTGGCCCAAAGGTTTGAATATCCCCCCTCCTTATCCTTAGGAAATCATGCCCCATCTCATTATTTGTTGCTTTGACATAGTTGGTTGTGGGTTTTTAATTAAATTGCATATTTACATGATGTCCAAAATTAGAATGTGTTGGCCAGCACAAAATACCATCAACAATGATTTTTAATCGCCGAAACATAAAACACTAAATCGATGGTGGGGCTCTTTCCTTTAGCTCCACACCATTATTAATTACAATATATACATAATATACATTTAATGCAAACGGGGTCAAAACCGGGGTGTTACAAATAGTAGCTTTCAAATCCATATTGCCTCACAACTAGCCAAATATGCTGCAACATACTCTGCCTCGGGTGTACTCACTGCCACGCAGGACTGCTTCTTGCTAAACCTGGAGATCATGCTAGATCCCAAATTGAAGAAGCATCCCAAAGTGCTCTCCTATTAGTGGTGTTTCGTATCCAATCTGAATCGACATAACCGTGCAGGTTAATCTTTTGATTCTCATCACACTTGAGCCCATAATCAACTATACCCTTCAAGTTCCTAAATACATGCTTTGTAACAATCAAGTGAACATGTATTGGATTCATTGAGAAATTGCTTAGGGTATTCACAACAAATAATATGCACGGTCTCGCATTCATAAGGTACATCAATGAACCAATCATCTGATGATACATCATGGAATCAATTATCACTAATGAAGCATCACATAGTAGTATCAAGTTTGATGCCATAGGTGTGGCTATCACCTTGTAGTTCAGTATTCTGAATCTCTTCAGAATATCGACTACATACTTTCCTTGACCAAGGAATATTCTATCCATACTCTGCCACACCTCCATTCCTAAGAAATATTGCATCATGCTTAGATTATTTCATCTCAAACTCAGTGGAACTATTCCTCTTTGCATATATGATGAGTTCATCTTCTCATGTTAGATACAAGTCATCAACATATAGCAAGAGGCGCATCACAGGTCTTCTGCCTTCAAACTTGAACTAAAGGTTGGAATGCTCTTTACACTTGGTAAATCCTAAGCTCATCGGGAATTTGTCCATCCTGTCGTACCATGTCATGGGTTCATGTTTCAATCTGTACAAGGATTTCTTCAATTTGCACACATTTGTTTACCTGTCATGTGTCTCAAATCGTAGTCGCTACTCCATGTACACTCCCTCTTCGACTACATTCAATAATGTTGTCTTGACATCCATTTAATGGTGTACCTTCCATTTCATCACTACAACCAATGCAAGTATAGATCTTATGGAAGTGTATCTTGTTGCGGGTGCAAATGTCTCCTTGTAGTCTATGCCTTCTTTCTGGGAGAAGCCACGTGCCATGAACCTTGCCTTATGCTTTTCAATGCTACCATCTGCAGCATGCTTGATCTTGTAGATTCACTTGGAATCCACGACACACTTTTCTTTTCAGTATTGGAACTATCTCCCAAACATCATTCTTCATAAGCGACTGACACTCCTCGATCATGGAATCCTTCCATTCTTTATTTTGTGCAGCCTCTTCATAGTTAGATGGTTATTTGTCAATGATTTCAATAGCAGGGTCACATAGTTGTTGTATGGTTTAGGTATTTTCCTTTATCTATGCATCCCATATGGAACACCACACCTTTATCTATCTTGTATTAGCTCTCGTGCCCATGTTGGTTTTCTCTTATGGGAGTTCTTCTCGTGAAGTGGTTCTACAAGCTCTTGTATATTTTCCATGTCATGATATTCATGGTCTTCCAGAATTGTTTCTTCTATTTCCATGTCTTGGACTCTTGTTGCTTCAAGTTCTTCGACTTCTGCAATAGGTAGTTTTATGGATCTAGATTATGTTGAGTCTTTGTCAAATTTTACATCTTTTCTTATGTCAATCTTCTTATATCTTGGGAAATATATTCGGTAGGCCTTTGAAGTGTCACTGTATCCTATGAATACTTTCTTCCTTCCTGAAGGATCGAACTTGGTTCTCTTTTCCTTTGGGATGTGTATGTACACTGGGCATCCAAATATTCTGAGTGTTGGCCTACTTTCCTCTCTCTTGCGACTCAGGTTCAACAAAAACACAACACCAAAGAAAAACCCAAAGACATTGGCCCGATGGAGCAAGCTCATACGAAAACACTTGCAAGGAAGGCATAGTCTCACCCGAGATATCTTAATGTGTCACTGCCAGAACCATGTTTTTTCAGTCGGCAAGGGGTTACAGTCCCTTGGCGCAAAACCAAGGAGCTCTACAAATATGGAGGGTTGGAGTCTTTTGCTACTCGGCAGTGGCGCAACAATGCAACACAGTTGGCATGCTACACAACTTTGTCCTTAGCAACTTTAACGATTAACAACTAGTGCAATTGTGTGACATAGTTGATTCCTTAAAAGTAAGTGACAGTGATGCGACTGTATTATATTCTCACAATAATTTAACATGAAATGATATCAAGTGCTTGACAATGCCTAAACATCCATTCATTTATTGTTGTTTGTTAGTATTGTGACATTCATTCAAAGAATAACTATAAATAATGCAATATAATCAAACATTCAACATTAATCGTTAAACATTCAACCATCCACATTCAACATTCATACGACATAGGAAATAATTTGGAACCCATCTGGGAAAAAGCACCAAGGTGCTCTTCATCTGGCATGAGAAATATATATAGCACTTTGCAGTCTGTGACTTATAGACTATTTTAAGATATACCTTTTGGCTCAAACTCTTCTTGCTATCATGCTCTATGTTTTATTCTTCTATGTACTCGTACTGATTCACACACATCCTAGATCGACTCTTCTACTTTACCATCTACGCACTCAGTTGCAGATTGACTCTTTACAAAATGGTCTGCGCACTCAGCTGCAGATCAACGGCTCAACATGCTACTACTATCATAGTCCTCTCTGATATTTCACAATACTCCTACTCTTACCAACTCTTAATGAAGCTAACCCTTATACAGAGCGGGTTCCTCCTACTTATAGTGTTTACAAGACCATGTAGGGTCGACTGAGTGCAACTCAGTTTTACAGTCATAAGTAGCTACAAAATATCATCTATTATATTAGTGACAGGCCATACTGGCCGCAAAATGTCCTACATTTCATTGATAATGGCCATAACTAGCCGCGAAAACGTATTTCAATCTACATGTACAGGTTGTAACTAGACACAAAACTGTCCTCTGAGTCTTCTGCTGACTCGATTTCCTGCGGTCTTTATTGTCCTGCACCTGTCCAACCTTTACTCTTCTACCTACCTCTTTAGGTACACTTTTTCCTTCATTGCACCAAATTGTGTCACAACTTTCTCTCTTTTGCGCTTGCTTTCCATCCTTAAACTTATTTTATCCCGTCGCACACCTATTCTGCCTACCTTGCGCTCGTGCTTTTCTTTCTTCCTTGTGCACTTTTTCTAGCCTAACACTAAGGTGGTTGAATTTTGGTTTCTCTCCTAAGAAATCCTCTTTAGGAGTCTTGTTGTCGAGTACTCGATGAGGAGTACGGCTCTCTACATACACATATGTCCTTATTTCTTCTACCCATAACTACATTAGAAGAATTGGTCATGTAGCATTCCTTTCACTACTTCCATTATTGTTCTATTCTTCCATTCTACAATGCCATTCTGTTGAGGACTGTATGGAGTGCTCAACTCCCTCTTAATCCCATATTCTTTGCATAGTTCCTTAAATTCTTCCGAGGTGAATTATCGTCCATTATCTTGTCATAGAGTCTTGATATTCCTTTCATTATGATTTTCGACCAAGGTTTTGAATTCCTTGAACTTGTTGAAAACTTCATTTTTCTCTTTCAATAAATATATCCAAGTATTATGGGAAAAATCATCTATAAAGAAACATAGTATACATACCCACTTAGTGAGTGGGATGACATGGGCCTACGGACATATGAATGGATTATATCTAGTATTCGTTTCACTTTGCTTTCACGAGTTGGAAATGTCTTCTTTACATTGTTTCCTTACGCACATCCCTTGAAAATGCCTTCATGTTTTGTCTAGATTTCTATAAGTCTTGAAATTTATTTTCTTGCAATCGGTAGTGCTCTATAGTTCACATGTGAAATCCTTTTTTTCCACAGTTCACTTAGTTATATGGATTCATGAACAAATTCTTGTTCATGTTGTCCCTTCAACTTGTACAAGCTTCCCTCTTGCTCTCCAATCACTGTTGCATCAACTATTATATTTAATTTTGGACACATTATGACTTGTCCATCAACTAATGCAACTCTTATTCCCTTTGAATCTAGTGCAAAGATGGAGAGAGAATTCTTATTCAATCCTAGAACATGTAGCACATCTTTCATCTTCAAATATTTCCCGGATTCTAGCTTGTGGGAAGATTCTCCACTTCCTTTTATGGGGGATTGGTAATGATCCCCAAGTTTCACCTTGTGAGGAGACTCATGCTCAGATAGATTGATGAATGATTCTTTGTATCATGTCATATGTTTATATGCCCCACTATCTACAAGCCAATTATTGCTTCCATGTGAGATAGTGCCCATGAGTGCTGAGATTATGACATATTCTTCATCACTTGAAGAATAAGTTTATGCTTCGAGTCTCTTTTTTGTCGGTTCATCATCTTCAGTGGTGTGAGCATGAATTCTTTTATTATTTGGATTCTTATTGAAGGAGCTTCTTTTTCTGGGACAATATCTAGAGTAATGTCCCTTCCCATAACAAGTGTAGCATCGAATGTTGGAAGGATCTCTTCTGAATTTCTTTTGTCTTTTGTGATGATGTTCCTCCCTTTTGTTGTGGTGGTGATCCTCCTTCTTTCTATGATATATTTTGGTGTGGAATGTGAGAGATTGATCCTTATATTCTCCCATATTCTCTTCTCTTGTTATGATCTGAGCTTCTTCTTGTGTGCATTCTTCCCAAAGTCTGCTGAAATTGATCAACCTTCTTCTAGCACATATTCCTTGAATGAATGAATCCCATGATCTAGGGATACCATTCAAGGTGGTCATGCCAATCTCTCCTTTTTCAATTTGTTCCTTGATTTGAGAAACCCTTGTGAAAAAGGATTGCATGGTCTCTAAATTTTGTATATTCATATTCTTCAGCTGATTCCTCAGTGTCATCTTTCGGTTGATGTTCTTTCCTTCAAACAGTTCTTCCAAAGCATCAAACACTTCTTTAGGTGTCTTCAAGGATGACACATGGGGGATGATATGATCCTTAATAGAATCTACAATGATTCTCTTGGCCTTAACCAAGTTCTTATTATGGATATCCTTATCCTCATCTCCCTCTGGTTCTGGAACTTCCGTACTGATATACTAATCCAAATAATTTTCTTCAAGGATGAGGGAGATCATGTACTTCCATGCTCAAAAGTTGTAATCTCCTCCAAGCTTATCCTCAAGCTGGGTATGATGATTCATTTTTAAATGAGAACCTCAAATGGAAATAGCAGAGATTTAGATCTTACCAATTTGAGGTGGTCAACATGATTCGAGAGCCTCGATGACCTAGGGTTTGTTAGAGAAACCCTAATTCCAAACTTGGAATTTTGGAATTTTTTTTGCATAGAAAGATGTGTCTGCTTTCGATGAGTTTCTCAGTAAGTTACTTTCTCAAAATTGTGGTGGGGAGCCTCTAAAACCTGATTCCCTAGTTGCTTCCCGCAGTGTCTTACAGTGCCCCGCGGTAAAAAATTGAAACTTCTCCAAATTTGATTCTGCTTTTATCAAAATATCTGCCCCCCTAGGATGATTTATCCTAGCCCTCTTTTCTTAATGATCTGTGGAGAGAATACATTGAACTAGGAAGCCTTATTTTCCATTGTTGCATAGTGCCTTCTTTCATAGAGGCTCTGACCCCATGTTAGTATTTCTATTCTAATTCAATTATTAGGATGTTTATATGAAAGAATAAAAACAACAACAAGATGCATAATATAGAGAAGATACACAAGACACACATATTTTCCTCAAGGAAACCATAAAGAAAAAAAAACCGCAAACTTCCTCAAAATAGTTCCATCAATAAGACAATATCACTAGATGGAAAACCCAAGAATAAGAATTCTTTTGTAGCTCACTCTCTCCTCCTTTTTCTTCTCTACCTCTTCATGCAAACTTGAGTGAGTGAGTGTGTGTGTAAATGAGGGAAGGAGCCCCCCTTTTTATACACATCAAGTGACTAACGTAATAACTTGACTAGGTCGACCTCTTACCCTAGCAAGGATGACTTCACCTTGGGAGACTCAAAAATACATTTTATTATATTCAACTTGGGGACTATTTCCCTAACTTACAACAGAGGGTTTACGTCAATGACCATAGACAATAATAACATCCCAACAGAGGGAAACAAATCTTCGATGGGGGTACAACACTATACAATGACAATATACATCAGAATGTTTTTCAAAATTACAAATACAACAACAAATACATGGGTTCTATACATTCAATTCAGTAGTTCACTAGGAATCCCTTTCACGTACATGGTTCATCAACATGTTAAACTATTATTTATCATACATTTGTCCCTCATAACATATCACACTCTAATATTAATTTTACTTGCATCCCCCTCAATTTAAGATTAACTTATCTGATTCATCCTCAAGCTTAGATACAATTCCACTTTCCATCCTATAACTTATCTGAGTGATTGATTCCGCAACTTGGTGCCACATCATCTCTATACATAAGAGCTATGCATGCTACATGATTACATGTGCTACCAAACTAATGCATGTAGGCTTGACTCAATGAATCTTATAAAACATCTAGAGGGAATTCAACTTAAATTTTTGAGAGACGATGTTGTATATTACAAGATCTCATCTTGTAATATCATTTCAACATAGAAGTAACTTTCTTCTATTCTTGTCCATCTATCCAATCATATTGTAC
>LPNX010841787.1:25914-42938 GCA_001517045.1 Pseudotsuga menziesii
CTATTTTCTTCACCTTATACATATCTAAATGGGATTCTAGATGTATTTCCAGTTCTTTACTAAGTTTTTACATCAAAACCCACTTTATTCATGAGTTTGGACCCAATTCCCTTTGTATTATTTTAAAAACAATTAGTTTCATCATCTTCATTATGAAGTTCAAATTACAAATATCACCAAAATCATCATTTTTCTAAGTCTCACATCATGAGGGGGACATATGTGCATCATCAACATCAACCAAATAACCGGTATCAGATGAACTGTCAAGATCTGGAAGAAAATCACTTGTTCCACAAATTGCATCACAAATTATTTCATCCTAGTGCAAAATTTTCACTTCACTTTTGAGTGCCAACAAGACATTTTTCTTTTACACTATCTCTTTGTACAATGATTCTATCATTTGATCTTAATTATCATGAAGTTTTATGAGATCAATTATCCATCCATCTAATGATTCGAACTTTTCTTATTATTCATTTATGCATTCTATAGTTAAACGAACAAATTCATTATAAGGTTCATTTTCACATACTCTAAGTTTTGTGAATTTTCCCATTATTAAATTATTCTATTTCTATAACCTATCTATCTCTTGGAGGAAATCATCAAGATACTTTTGTAGTAGTTCAATTTCATGATCAACACTTTGTAGTCCTTTTTTTCCTATAATACTTGACGATGGAAATACCATTAACCATGCATAACATAGATGCAAAGCTATCCACAAAGAAAATGTGGCAATGAATCTCATATAAATAGGGAGAAAACAATTCTTACACAATAGCTATCATGCTCTCTATCTCATGTCTCATGTGTTTTGATGCCAAAATAAAAATTAAACACGATAGAATTTACCCAAACATGTTACCAATTGTCTTACTTACACTTCATATCTTATTACTTGAAAACAAATTACATATATAAGATCATGACAAACTATCTAGATACGATAATAGTGGATATATATCTCTAAAAATAGTTAACACAACCTAGAACCAATTCGTAACCTTGTTCCAACAATAACTTATTATGGTTCCAATGGAAACTAATTACCAACTCATTTCTACAATTTCCAACTCATTGCATGCCATAATCAAAGGATTGGTCATTTCACTCTATAGTACAAGTCGGCGATCCTTGCATGCCGTAATCATCCCACTCAATTGGCATTGAAGGATTTGGTCGATGCAACAATCAATGTCCTCATAGTTGCATGCCATGATCTTGGAAATGAGAGATATATGGAAGATATTTTTCATTTGTTATTTTTCACATGGCATTTGGTGCCATGATCATTGCCACATGTCGTCGCCTTTAATCGATGAGAACAACTAATTGTGATGAGATTTTTATTTTAGTGGTTGGAATATGATGTCTAAGCTATTAAGATTAGAGTTTTGATTGGTGTATAATTCAGGTTTAAATAAATACATAGATCCCAAAAGGTGGTGTGTGAACAAATGAAATTGGTTTCCATTCTATGTGAACAAAAGATCAAACACATAAGAGTCTAGCTATATAATAGAGGTGAAGAAGACGTCTTGGGCATGGAAGTCATTATATTGTGATGTTATTGTAAAGTTGTGATAATCTTAAATGTCAAGTGGAGCTAAAGTGTAATATTTCTAAATAATAAGAATGCAATACCTTCTCATGGATGTTTCCCCACTTGGGGTTTTACCACGTATATTTGGTATATCATTTCTTTTCTTTGGTATGGATAGAAATATAGAAAAATATATTATTGTTATTGATTTTCATGTTAGAAAATATATTGTCAAGTATGTTGATGCATAATCCCAATACTCTAACATGGCATCAGATTTGGTCGCCATGCTCTACCTTCTTTGGTAATTTTTTGAATTTTTTTGTAATAAGCAACAATTCTTCATTTTTTTTTTGGATCCTCCATATCTAGTAGATTTTCCATCAAATATATCAAACCCCTGTGGTTATTATTTGCATATGCTTATTAGCTACATGTTTGAGAATGTTTTTCAAATCCCAACCCTCACCATTTAATTTTCATAAAATTTTCAAGTTTGTCTGAAATCCATTGTATACTAAACTTCTATCAATGATCTATATTTATTTTAGTAGATATGGTGTTTTCTTGTCTATGATTGTGTTTTTCCACGAGTTTCTATACATGGCAATGATTTTTTTAACAAGTTTCCATTTTTTGATAGTTTTAGGTAGTTTAGGGAAGAAACATGCCTTTTGTTCATAGGAAGCACATACACATGCACCTGTTATGCAGAGAAAGTTTGTTGCCCTATTTTGGAAAACAATTGTCAAAACTAATTCTCTATTTGTTGTTTCTATTGAAGGTATACATATTCGTTAGTATGTTTTTATTGAGTTTCATCATTGGTGAGATATGTTTGGTTTTATTCACTTTTTCTTTAGCTCTTACTTTTTTTCTTGTTACATTAGGGTTTATTTTTTTCATTCATCATTATGAGTTTTGAATTAGATTTTGTTACTAAATTAGTTGGTACTAATTATCTGTCCTGGAAAAAAAACATGATTAACATTATTAGGATTAAGAACATGTATGGTGCTTTATTAAGGGTGATCAAACAGAGCCAGCCAATACTAAATACCTATATATATGGGAAGATTGATGTGATCAAGTAAGAGGAATCATTGGACACACAATTTGTGTAATGTACAAACTTGGATAATTGACACACCAACTCAAACAACTTGGAAATCAGCAGGATAGGTGTGTAATGTTCCTTTTTAAAATTTTACCAAAATGCCCAATTTTCCAATTTTTTCACAATTTTGGCTCTTGACTAGTTCTAATGTCTTGGTCTCCAAATCATCCCAATTGCTACCAAATATTCAGAGAAGGTGTATGAATGATATAATAACTTAATTATTATTTTCAAGGATTTATTATGGCCCTCCAATCACTTCTGAAAGTTTATACTAAATTCTGAACAAGATAGATGATTTTACTAGCAATTTTGAGCTCAAATCCCCCCCCCCCCTGGGGTAAGTGGTAGAAATGGCTTCCCAAAGGTGCAGAAACCCACTTGAATTCTCAAATTGAAGTATGGGATGTGTATAATACATTATCAAAGACTCATATGAATAACCAATCGACCTCCCATGGATTTTATCACTTCTTTTAATTAGATATAAAAAAAATAGTTTTGGACCCTTGGGGAAATGAGGTTTAGTTTGCTCCAATTGCTATTAAATTCGACCCAATGGCCATAAATTCTCAGTTACTGAACATGAAACCAATAATATATTTTAATGACAGTCCATTCATTCATAAATCATCAATATTTTATACAACCATTCGAATCCATAAATATTACAAGAGTTTACAACAAGGTAGTGGGGAAATGGCACTGTTTCTTCATTATTGAGAAATAATACATGAGATTTATTGGCCTTTAAAACTGAGATATTTATGAACTTAAAGAGCAGATAATTTACATCAGAATACAAAATACTAGAGCAAGAGAATCTCCCTCAAAGAGATGACTAGCTCACCAAGTGCGCCTCACTCCATAGAGCTGAAATATGGTGAGAAAACTTGAGATGAAAGGAATAACAAAATGAAATTGATAAGTCCATGAGCTATTGTATCTTGCACTTGTAACTTATGACTCCATTTAAGCTCCTATAAATACCTGAGTGGCCTCTCCAAACACCAACTAGGATGGGAATCTTTCACCCTCGAAATCGGCTAGAACAAACTGAAATTGATAAGTGCACAAGATGTTGTAGCTTGCACTTGTAACTTATGAATCCATTTAATCTCCTTGAAATACCTGAGTGGCCTCTCCAAACACCAACTAGGATGGGAATATTTCACCCTCGAAATTGGCTAAGGCATGAACTAGTCATCCAGTAGCTCTCTCTCTTCACAATAACAATTTTCACAAATGATCAAAAGGCCATTCTCTTGGTTGCTTCCTGTATTTTATAATTTTACTTAGCCTTCTAAGGTTCCCAATCCACCCAAAAACTCAATCCAAGTCGATTTAGGGTGTGTGCTGATGAATTGACATGTGTCCTGTCTTTCCTAGCCTTCCACCTTCCCCAAATTTGAGTAGGAGCCCATTGAGCTTCCCAAAATCACATGAGAGCTCTATTGGATGGTATATTTCGACCTGACATGTCATATATGTCAGAATTCATATATGACTTGTGTCATAACTATCATATAATCTCCATTATTGGTGTCATAGATGTCATAAATGTAAGGGGAATCTAGCCAAGTGTCCATGAAACTCTCATTTGGCTCTTCCTCTCCCCATGTAAGTTACAATTCATCCCAAATTCGACCTATGAAGTATATGGAAAATCATATTAACCATATAATCCATAGAAAAACATTAGGCTTCCCATAGATTCGAGATTGCAAGAGGAGGATGCCATTTAACATAGGAATTCTAGCTTGAGTGGGCCCCATAGTCTCCATTATCGATAGCCATTTCATTTTTCACTTGCATTCATTTAATTAACTCCATTAAATAAATATTTATTACTTCTAATGTCTAAACACCATTTATTATCTCCCTTATTAACTTTCCAATGTTTCCACCCAACCTAGGGAACTAGTAGGATTGATGGAATTTTCCTGCTATGCAATTATTTAAAATAGGGACATTACAAGGTGACTCAAAACTAGGATTTTGACCAAGGTTGGGGTTATTGTAATTTCAAAACAAGAGAAGTAGTTATGTTCAATTAAATATACTGTGCATAAGGTATTGGGAAATTTTATGGTTTCAAAATCAACGGGGTTGAAGTTTACTCCCAAGGATCCTAAGAAACCCAGCATATGCAAACTAAATCCTTTGCTTCACGTGTCCTGGAAACAAATGGAAGTGAATTGTAGAAAATGAGAGGCTTAGATACATAAGATATAATTCAATAAACTCTTTTTATTCTCTCCATCAATTTTGAGAGGGTTTTGATAAGGTTTAAGAGGTAAACTAGTAAAAATGACTTCTATGACTGCTCAACTAGTTAAATGAATTTAGGATGACCCAAACAGTGCGAGGAGATTTCAAAATATCAGAATTGGAGTTGGTACATGTTAATTATATTTTTAATGAGTATAATAAAGTGTAATAATTGAAATTGGATTTGTATTGATGCATTACTAACTCTAACACTAATACTAGCTCAATTTTCATAGGAATCTAGACTACGTGCGCATAGTAGGACATGAATCAGATTTTATTTATTACAACAGGAAAAATAAATATCAGAATTCTGATATCACATCAATGTAATCCTTTAGAGGCTGAATTACATTTGAAATATATTTCAAGAATGAGAGAGAATACTAGAATAATCCTCCTTGAGAAAAGACCAAGAATCATGAAGAAATGGACTAGAAGACTTCTTCAATCATTGCAACTGGATGGAAATTCACTGGATATGATAAGAGGACCCGCAATAAACTCAATCATGGAGACTAAATGTATTCATCCTCACAATAGAAGTAGGGGCACATCTCCCAGGTTGGACTAGGGACACATCTCCCAAGTCTAGAGGCAAATAGCTCTCAATTCAATTATCAAACTATCAAAAGATGCGCTAGTGGTGTGCACTCCTTCATTTATAGACTAGGGATAAATTATTTAGCAATTTAGAGAGTCTAATGCGGCCTCATGGATGGATAAATCTTCCTTTCTTTCATGTTTTACTTTTTTCCTTCTTGCTTTAACTTGTGCTGCTTTGCATTCATGCTTTACTTTTTTCTTTATTACTTTATCTTTTCCTACTTTTTCTCTGCTTTTCACTACTTTTTCCTACTTTTCTATATTTAACCTGCTTTTTCTTTCCTTCCTTAGGCTACTTTATTTTGCTTTGCTTCCCTGGCCTTCTTTATGCTTTATCCCTGCTTTCCCCGATTTTATTCTCTTTTCTTCTTTGTGCTATCTTTTCTTCTTTATCCTTGCTTACCGATTTTTCTTGCCTTAATTGCTTTATTCCTTCTTTTCTCAACTTTCTTATCTTTAATTGTTCTTGGATTTCCTTCTTATGCAATCTATCTTTTGGTCAAACCTTTCTTCCAAGGTGCCCTTGAGGATATTTTATCATTTTATTTCATAAATAAAATAGTAATTTATGAATTAAACTCCTAATAAATGCCTCTTTAAACTTTATTCAATAAAAATCACATCTCCTAATTAATTACTACATTGGAATTTCAAATTTAATCCCAAGAAATATGATTTCTTATCCTCAACCCAAGGGACTGGTTGGGTTGGGAACTCAAACCCTAAATCATTCATGAGGGGATATGACAATCCTACCTTCTCAACATTGCTTGTCCCCAAGAAATTTCAAATTAGGATGCTCTAAGATGTCTTCTCCTTCCCAAGTGGCATCCTCACTAGGAATTCCTTTCCATTGCACAAAATACTCCTTAATGATTTTACTTCTTAGGTTCTTTTCTCTAACCTCCAATATCTTCTTTGGAACCAACACCAAGTTCCCTTTATCATATAAGAGATATAACTCTTTTGAAACTTTCACTTGCATCCCTATTACCTTCTTCAAATAAGACACATGAAAGACATTGTGAATCTTAATTAAAATAATTCAACCATGTAAAAATAATTCAATAATTGTTTTTTTTGTAAGTTGGATGCTAATCTATTAGAGAAAGAAAATAATGATACATAGGAGTTTACAATGCAGAGAGGCAAACCTGCTCATAGTATGCAGACATAGAAGTTCAAGATGAAGCTAGGCCCTCCCTCCAAGAGGGAAAACATACCACAAAGATGGACATAAACAAAAACTCCCTTGTTCTTGGAGAAACTAGACTAGGAGAAAACAAGTTTGCAGTGTAATAATCAAGAAAACCTGGGTATGACATGCAGAACAACATATAGACGAATAAATACAAGTAGCCAATATGAAAACTCTTTAAGGTTTGTAGAAGGGTTCCTCCACAATGGGGAAGTTGTAGCCTAGGGAAGGTGGTTGTGTTGGCTCGCCTGGCTTGGCCTCTGGATTGTCACTGGATGTAGTCATCTCCTCATCGCTGGTGGGATCGTCCGCTTCCATGGTACCTGCAGGAGGCTGCTTAGTGGGGAGAGGAATGGTATTTTTTTCCATGATAGGGTTGGACGAGAACTTGCTCGCCAAGAGAGTGGAGGGGTGGCAATGAGGTGGAGGAATGGAGGAGGATGGATGAGTTGGAGTGGTGGCCAAGGAAACAGTGAAGCTTGGAGGAGTAGGTGGTGGAGGTGAAGCTTCTTGGGGAACCAACGTCGGGATTCGAGTTGGAGGATTAGAGGGGGGAAGAACCAGTGGGTGAAAACAAAGGACAAGTCTGATGAGAAAATTCTTGAAGATCTAGTAGTTTCTTCTTCTCTTCGGGGTTCTTTCGATTGTGCTGAAAGCACAGGACAATTCATCCTCCTAGTTGTTGACAATCCCCCGGACTTCTTCAAGTATTTCCAGGTCGAAATCATTTTTGCTGGCCTGAGCGGAGAGAGGGATGTGGCATTCCTCATGAACACCTCGACCCTAGCGGCCTCTACGAGGGACACCGCGTTGTCTCCTGGGCATGGTGGAAAGGTCGAAATGCTGAGAAAACTTGAGCAGAACGGGACAGAGGCTGGGAGAAGAGTGGGGTGGTGAAGCAAGAGCTGCAGGAGCGAATGCACCAGTCGAGAACTCGACAACAAACATAATGGTTGGTGCTTTGGCCCAGGTAGTCGGCTGGAAAATTAATGCGATCATACTACGAAATGACGGTCGAGTCCCATCTGCATGTTTGGATGCGACCACGTCCCCTACTGGATTAAAGGACCGCATTGATGAGTGGCGGATGGTGAGGTCACACGAGGGGGGGGGTCGACCTGTCAGCCTCCCTTGTGTCCATATTGACATTGCAAACACCTGCATCCTGGGAATTCAACAATTGTTATGCTTAATTAAAATTTAATTAAGAGATTTAAATTAGTATTTAATTAGTATTAGATTAGTATTTTTAATTAAAATTTAATTATTATGTTTAATCATAATTTAAATTAAATTATAAATTTAGAATTTAATTAATAGGTTACATTATTTATTAAACGTAATAATCAAACATTCTAATTATAATATTTCTTTATTTTTGTTTGCAGTTTTAGGTTTTGAGAGTTTTCTCGTTTTCTTCTCCGGACAGCTTGGGTTTTTACCCAGCTTCCCTCCCCTTCCTCTGCAGGAGCTATGGGTGGGATACTTTGTGGGCTTTGTTCGGTCGGTTTCTTCCTCATATTTGCAGGTTCCCTTGCGCGGCGATCCGCTCTTGTGGCAGTGGCGATGACGATCTTTAGAAGCGTTTTTATGCTTTTGCAGTCAGCGAAATTCTTTTGTGATGGTGGCGGTTGGACTATTCGGCAGATGTAAGGTGCTCCGGTTGTGTGCCCCTTTGACGGTGGGCTCTTTTTTGCATATGTCTGCTGCATCTGTGTTGTGGCGACGACAGATCTACTGGGCATCGCTTGGCCTTAGTTGACGGTATCCTTGTGTTTTGTGATGGTGGTCAGCGTCCGTGGGTGGTGGAGTGCCCATTGTTGGCTCTTATCCTACGGGCTCATCATCGTTTGCACTGGATCTGCTTGTTCATGGGTATTTTTCAGTTTTCCTCCTTTTTTGATAACTGGATACAGCGTGCAACCTTCTTAGGGTTTTTCTGCTATGTTTTTGTGATGATACATTGGAAAAACTGTAACATGCTTTGACATGTTTTTTTTTTCCCTTTCGAGGTAGCTTTGGTTGTGTTTCTTGGACTGTGGTGTATGTGTCCATGGGTCTCCTGGTGGGGGTGCAGTGCTATCCTTCGCATGGACATCTTCGGTGGGCTTTATCATCACCAGTCTTGTTGTATAGGATCTGCGTGATCTTTGGGCAGCTTCCCGTATTCTTTTTTTTGCTAGGTTTTGTTGATGGAGTTTTTACAAAACTGTAAAGATTTTGTTCAGGATGTAGCAATTAATTTTGTTTTCTGTTGACAATGTATGGGGCATATTTTTTGCCTTATTTGCGAATGTAATTTTGTGCTTTATTGAAATAAAATTAAGAATTTTTTTGAGGAAAAAAAAGTTTCTTTATTTTTAGTAAAATATTATGGGACTCTTAATAATTTGCATTGATTAATTTGTTTGTTTAATGGTGATTGTTTGTTTACTTGCATGGTGTGTAAAAGAGGCTTATAGGTGTCGTTAACCTTGGTGCCATCATTTCTATTAAGGTCTTGGCCTATCGAGGCACTTTTGGTTTATATTGATCTTGATTTGGTCGAAATTTTTTGGATTTGTTGGATTTTTTTTGTTGCTATCATTATAATGGTTTTCTAGACAATTTTAGACAATCTAATTTTGGGCCAAGTGTGAATTATTATAATGGTTTTCTAGACAAATCTAATATTAAGCCAAATATGAATGTATTGTATCTATCATACGTTAGATGAAAAATATGCTCTTTAAATATCTTGTCCATGGATCTCCAGATTTCTATTTGCACGGATCGGACGGCCGACAACGTCGGATGTGACCACTCACATGAGCCAGATCGGTGCAAATGGTCAGTTAAGTAGTTTACTCCTTTTCTTGATCGCGTTGGGAATGGGATGGGTGAAAAAGATCGCTAAAAGTAACAACCGAAACGCCAAATATAAAGAAATCTGAACGTACATAATAACTTTCGATTGAAGTAAGGTAGAAAACCACATGTCATCTCCTTTCTCCAGAGTTTAAATGAAGTTCTTGCATTGGCTTTTAAATCTGCTTACCAGCTGGTGTGTTGAAGAACAGTTGTTTCACCCAGCTTTCCGTGCCGATGTTGGTAGTAACACGTAAATATTGTTACGAGAGAAAAGGTCATGGTTTACATTAATGGAACCAAATCCATGCACAGTGGTCGTTGCAAAACCACTGGGAGCTTTGGATTATCTGCAATGTTGGAGCTTTCGATTATCTCCAATAATTACTACTTAAACCGACATGGAAACCTGGCAGTGCACTAAAACGCAGATGTGGGGAGAAAAGAAGGTCATCGCCTAGTACATAATTATGTCGGTCGGTGGAACCAAATCCCTCCACGATGGTCGCTACAAAATTTGACCAGATTTTCACCTAAAAATCCACAAAAATAATTATGCACAGAATTTTCACCTAAAAATACACCAAAATAGAAAAGGTTATATAATAAAATTCATTAAATAATAAAATTCATAATAAGGTTATATAATAAAATTCATTAAACTGTTTTTCTTTTTATATAATAAAATTCATTAAATATGATATAAAAAGTTAATTATATTTTTAATGAGATATATAATGAAATGACATCAATGAAGCATTTAAGTTTCCTAAACTTTTTTCATCTTCGTGTTTCTTAAAAAAGAGTTGGTATATTTAAATGATTTTTTATCTACATTTAAAATCGAAATAGTTTTTAAAAATAAATGTTTAGATAAATTTTTTTTTTAATGTTTCTCAAAAACACGTTTAAATGATTTTTAAAAATATATTTATTTTCATTATTTTACCATGTTTAAAAAAATAGTTCTTAAAAATAAATGTTTAGTTAGATTTTTTATTTATTTATGTTTTTCAAAATGATTTTCATTATTGTACAAGATTTAAAAAACTGATTAATTAAATTAGGCGATGAAGTGAAACTAGCACACAAAGACAATTGAAGCTTATTTTTTAAATTTTAATCAAGATTTATTTAAGCATAACAAGATAAGACGATCTAGCTATACACTTGTTACACTCTATTAATCTCTTTAATGTGCTCAAGAAAGTCCAAAATCTCAGTCTAAATATTCTAAGTGTTGAACCTTTTCTTAACATATTTTATGTAGTATTTTATATGAAGTTAGATTGGAAATATTTAAAAATTATTATAATCACATATTAGCTTTGGATTCAAAAACATAATTTAAACACTTCCAAATTTATATTTTATCAAAAAAATCTTACCATATTCCAACCAAACCCATAGTAAAGTTGAAAATCTAGAATAGATAAACTACTTCTTCATATAATATCTAAACTCTTATCCAAGTAATTAAAAATGTAATTTTCATTACATAAATATTCATTTTCCAATATTTAAAGTGTTTTTCTTTAATAATTTATAAAACTAATCATTATAATTATTATGGTTTTAAAAAAAAATTAGGTGTTTTTCTTTACTAGTTTTTAAAACTAAGTATTATAATTATTATTAGTAAACAATTATTTATAATTTTAAAGTTATTAAATAATAATAATTTATTATTAATTAAATATAATATTTTTTAATATCTATACGTAATGATAATAATGTTTATTAAAAATATTCTTTATTTTTTTATTTTAATGAAATTTGATCATAAAAAATATTTAATATTAATTAACATTTTTAATAATACATAAATGGTTCTTACTTAAATCTTATAATATTTAAAAGGTTGATGAAATATATCTCCCTTCGTAAAACCATAATAGGTCTAAACAAAATTAAACATCATTAGCAGAATTTAAAATTGTATCACAATGATACAATGAAAAATAGGATTTTATTATATCATAGAATAATGGTAATACAGTATTAATTAAATAAATACTTTAAAGCTCAATTTAATGCATATGAAACAAAATCAAATCAAGATAATAAAAAAAAACAATGAAGATATATATTTGTTTATTTAAAGCATAGTTTTTTATTTTTTCACACACAAAAAATACACAACTTGTTATTCTAAAGAACCAAAGTTGTTTACAACATTACAAAATCTAAAAGACTAAAGGAAAAAATATCTTTCTACTTTTGAGTGGCATATACATGTCAACTTTTGTAACTATGTCCATCATATATTGTTTGATCAATAAACTTAATAGACAAAACTTACAAAATCTGTTCAAAATATAGAGAATACACACATCCCCATATAAAAAGAAGAAACTATCTATCTAGTAACCCATCAATAGAAGAATATTTCCCACCAGTGAACTACGAGAAACAATAGAAAGGCCTAGAGATCATCAAATGAATTTAGGGAGGCAGATTCATACAACACTCCTTCTCTGAAATGTTTGAAAAAAAGACATCCATCCATATCTCCAATGAATAGCTTGTATAAATGGTCATCTTCAATTAAATTCCACGTAAATATGCTTGAAGGACATATAAGAGAAATCTGAAATCAAGCATTATACTGTACTCATCCAATGGTCCAAAGTCAAAGAATAGAGAGAATATTTCCCATTTGTCTAGTCAATTACAAACTTTGAATCACCCACAATTTGAATATTTGAAACATGAGTCCTCCTTACAAACCACAGTAATCCCCATAAAGATAAGAGCTCATCCCTCATATTAGATCCCCGTCTAGTGCCCATCCACAATTTAACAAAATGTGACTCACTATCCTTATATAACATTATAGCACCACATAACCCATTCTCATGGAATCCATCAAAATACTCAATGACCAAATTATCAGTGAAAACTAACGGAATGATCCTCTAAGTAAAAACTGGGGTTATTTGATTTCTAAATTTTGACCAAGAAACCAAGATTTTAAAGCAAACCTGAGAAACAGATGGCTCATTGTTCTAAAAACTAACTCGATTTCTCATTTTCCATACTTCCCATGTCATTGTAAAAACAAAGGAAAACCACCTTTTGATGTTTTATGCAAGATCAAGGCCATCACAACTGCCATCGAATTGTAAGGGGTGGAAGGTGTGGGGGGGATCCTTCTGGATCCTAGAGGACATGTTGAACAAACCTTTGCTTGGGGTCTTGGCTATAGGACCAATAATGAGGCCGAGTGGTTAGATCTCCTTCAGGGAATGAAAATCCTAGTCAACAAAAACCTCTCCAGGATTGCGATTTTCGGAGATTCTCGACACGTCATATATAAAATGATTAATGGTTACACCACAGGCTCTATAAAGTGTCGTCTTCTGCATGAAAAAATCACTCCTCTCTTATCCAAGCAGTATGAATTCTTCCACATCCTTCGCATAAACAACACTGCCGTAATGCTTTGGCTAACACCGGGGCCTCCTCATCTCAAGGTCAATTTTGCCTAAATGGCCAATCCCCTCACCCCAAACCCATTCCTTAATGAATCATTAGGAAGCAATTTTAGACCCTCATAAAATTGATCTCACCTCCAAGAATATATGTGAAGGGTTTAATTTTTCATGTAAAGGCTCCAAGGATTTACACAAAGGCTCTAAACCTTATCCCTTCAATCCTCCACACCTCATCGACGCGTTCCCTCCACTCTCCACCGGCCTCAAACCTATGGAAATTCACGAAGGATCTCCTACCTTAACGCGTTGTCCTGACCCTCCCCACTCTTCTGCCGCATGGCTCCTTCTCTGCACCTACCATCCCTCACTCCTTGCAGGTTTTAATGCTCACCTTCCTTGGTTTTATTGTTCTTGCACCTTGCACGCTCCGGGCCTTTTCACCATCTCCATTATGTCTTCCCCCCGAAGCCTTCCTCACCCTCATTTTACTCTCAGAAATGGCTTTGTTCATTATGTTGTTTCTCTGGAGAGGATACTATTGGATGTCATTGCAAGGGTCGATGAGGGAATTTTGCAGGAAATCCCATGGGAAACTCTTCCTCTCACTAGGGTTTTTGTAAAGGAAAGTATGGCCCTCGCTGCTTTCTCCACTTGTTTATGCTCTACACAAGCTGGTGTTTCTCTGTGGTTCTCGAATTTAGGTTATGGGCTCAGCCTCTCCATTAACGAACAATCCTTTATAGCAGGAAACAATTCGATTTTGGGTTGCAATTGTTCAGGGTGGAAAGAAGGTGCAGTTGGCACTCTCTCCTGTCGAAATAGGAAAGACCACGACTCCCTCCTACAGGAACTCAACACGTTTAAATTGGTTCTTGATGGTCTCTCTGTCGACAAGCAGGCTCAAGTGTTTGCTGGTGCTGTTCGTGCTCTCCACAACAATTTATCCAGAATTGAAATTTCACCCAGTTAAGGTAGAATGGCGTAGAAAAATGAGAATGCTGGGTTAGCAGACTTGAAGAAAAATCTCAGGCGTTTGTACGAAATGATGGCCATTGGAATTATGGACAACAAGGAAATTTCCTAGGAGGTTAAAAATATGGGGGAAGTGATCAGTTACACTTCATATCAGATAAGTAACCATGACTCTAGGATTGATGACATTGAAAGAAACCTCAGGGAAATAATGGGCACGGTGGACAGAATCCAAGAAGACCTCTAGCGTTCGGTAAGCATGAATCAAGGCAGTAAGGCTTTTCAAACTCTAGCAGCAGTAGCACACCCCATGGAGGAGGAATTAGTTGTTCAGAGGAATCGGTTGTTCATCCCATGAAGCACCCAGGCAATCCTTAATGGTTTAATAGTTTCATGTTTTTTTGTCTGTTTCTTTGTCAGCAGTTAATAAGGGTATACACTACCCCAAGTATTATAAGTTATGTTAAAACTCCGTGTGGAGTTCTTTGGTCATTCTCATGGACCAGTTTTGTTTTCTCTCTTTTGAACTGCAAGAACTCTCAGTTCTCACTTTTTTTTCTATAATGAATGGCTGTGCATAGCCTGTTTTATATAAAACCTTTTAAGTTTTCGTAAAAAAAAACAGCCATCGAATTGTAAACTCGAACCCAATTCCAACCAAATAGATTTGAAGAATAAACAACTCCCCAAAAGATGATCCACCGACTCTTGATCAATTTTTCAAAGAGAACAAAAATTGGGACCAATCGAGCCTTTTTTGCATAGAGAATCCCAAGAAAGAATTTTCCTATTTAAACAAACCCAAGAAAAAAGTTTGATTTTTGAGCACACCAAAGAAAGAATCGTCTACCAAAGTCTCTTTCGAAAGCAACTAATAAGCAATTTTTGCATTACCATCTCCATTTATTTTATTATAGCTCCAGACGAGTATATCACTGGAATTAGAATCTATGAGACATAAATCACTTGAATGAAGCTAAGACGAAGATCCCAAATTCTGACCACAAAAGACCTACTTAAGAAAAAAAAATCTCCTATAAAGCTCAGCAATAAGCCGAGGAGATAATTGAAAATGTTCGCCCAAAATGACAACCATATCAATAACCAAAAAAATCTGATTAATTACCCATTCCATATCAATGAAATGAATATTGGAATCTTTATATATGATCTCAAGAGTCATTGACATAACATTGGAATCAACACTTAAACGATGCTTATCACTATAGTATGTGACAGTGGCGGCCATTTGGTGTGCTAACAGAGTCAGGGACCGATGACCACTATTTCACCAAGCTTTTTAATGAGTTTAGGGATTTCAACAAAATAAGGTGAGAGCCTTGGGTTACCTCCATCCTATAGAAGTTGTTTAAAGCAACCGTGGAAGTTGTAGATAAGGATGAAAACCAATTTCCAAAAAACATAGGAGTTGGAATTTTTTGAGTTTAGCAAAAGATGATTTTTCCGAGTTTATGGATTTAGCATTATCCAATTTTTTGTATTTTGATTTTTTGTTTCTTTAAGGAAACAAAAAATCAGAATGGACAATTGTATATGGCTAGGTGTAAGTCCATAGAGGTAATAGATGATATTGAAGAGTTTATGTGAATCCAGAAGAGAAGAATAGCTATATGTTGCTGCAAAGAAGATTGTAATCTCCATCTTTGAATAAAAAGAATACCAATACACTTGCTTTGTGGATGTTTCCCTCTCAAGGGTTTTACAACGTTAAATATATGGGTTCATTATTAATATGTGTTTGCCATTATTCTTTGTATTGTTTAAGCTTCTCACTAGAACCAATCCTAGAATTAGCGTCCCTTTTTAGTGTAATTTATTTTTTACATTGAGTGGTCAAACTAGACGCTAAATGGGACGCGTCATGGATATAACTTAAAGCATGTCAAAAAAACATTTTTTTTCTTCCTAGATAGAGTCCTTTATGGTGTCCAAACCAACGCCTATTTTTTTGCTTACAGAATAACGTCCAACTTTGCTTCCTAAACAACGTTGAGGTTTGCTTCCTAGATAACATCCTATTTTTCTTCCTAGAGAGTGTCCTCTTTTGCTTCTTAAATGACATCCCTGTTAGCACCATATTTTCATTCTTAATAGCACCATGTTAGCATCTATATTTGCATATAGGTTCAAGCCATATTTGCATCCAAATTAGCATCCATTTGTGCTACCACTTTAGCATTCCCTTTTGCACCATGTTTTACTTCCAAAAATGTGCCAATTTTCGCTTCTAAATTTGCACCAATTTTTTCTTCCTTTTTTGCATCATGTTTTGCTACCAAAATTATGCCAAATATTTCTTCTATTGTTGCAACATTTATTTCTTCCTATGTAGCGCCATGTTTTGCATCCAAAGTAATGTCTTATTTTTCTACCATATCAACGCCATGTTTGTCTTTATCATTAGTGCCACGTGTTGCATCCTTTTTAATGCCTAGTTTCACATCTTATTTTTCTACCATATCAATGCCATGTTTGGCTTCATCATTAGCGCCATCTGTTGCATCCTTTTTAATGCCTAGTTTTGCATCTCTATTTATGCCCACATTAGCACCATGTTTTGCTACTAATTTAGTGCCCAATTTATTGTCCATTTTTACTCCCACACTAGCGCCACATTTTGTTTATCATTGAACTCCTTGGCTTTCTTCCTATTTTTCTTCTTCATGAGTGCCTCATTTAGTTTCTCATTTAGCAGCCAATTTTGCTCGTTTGTTGACCACTAGTTTAGCTTCTACTCTGGCATCCAAAATAGCATCAAAATTGACTTTCAACTTAGCACCAAGTTTTGTGTCCAACGTTGCTTCTCAATCTAGGACATAGTGGGATTCCGTTTTAGCTTTGTTTTTGCTTCCTTATTGACACCACATTAGACTTGCTAGTTAAAACCTACAACCATTTCCAATTGTGTGCGAATATATTTATTATATCAACTTATTATAATTATTCATTAATTTCAATAGTTTTCATATATCATTTACTTCATAGTTCTGAAATAACATAATG